>LOJH01001355.1:1469-15261 GCA_001685095.1 Ellobius talpinus
GGGCTCTTGGCAAGATGAGGAAGACAGGAGCGAGTTCTTCCCATCACACGTGGGCCAGACCCAGGTGCAAGGAGATGAGCATCTGCTTGTAATCTCTTCTGTTCAAAGTCACAGAGCCAGGAGAGGGCCCCACAAATGAGACTTAAGGACTTGCCTGTGCCAGTTGGACTCTCAAATATCCCAATCTTGCCAGCCTCCAAAACCTTGTAGAGCTCTGCCATGAAGTCCTTCTGGATAGGATAGGGTAGGAAGGGAAAAGGAAAATGAATGCCATCCATATCCTGGTTTTCTTCAGCCATTGCCCTGCTCCTGGGACGAAAGCCCATAAACCTATGGATTTCCCACAGGATGAGCAGGCTTCTTCAGATACAGTACTAGTTCACACCCACAGCTTCATCCATCAGACAGTGCATGCCTGGAACATTTTTGAAGAGTACTGCAGAAACGGTTAATAGAGGGTAGCTCTGAGCCTAGGACTGGTGGATGAGGCAAGGGAAAAGTTTGTTGCTTGTATTGAGTTTAGAATTTTCATCAGAAATACCTGTTGGTTTAAACATTTTTTAAATCAACTTTTATTTTGTTTGTATGAGTACTTTATCTGCATGTATGTCTGTGTGCGACATAGGTGTAGCATCATCAGAGGCCAGTAGAGGGCATTGGATCCCCTGGAACTGGAGTTGTAGATGGCTGTGAGTTGCCATGTGGGTGCTGGGAACCAAATTCGGTTTTTGTCTCTGGATTTTATAATTTAAAAATACTAATACACACATATTTCATTTCTGCCTTAGTTACTTTTCTCTGGCTGTGAAGAGACAGCATGACCAAGGCAAGTTATTGAAGAAGGCATTTAATGGGGGCTTACAGTTGCAGAGACTGAGCCTGTGACCATCATGGGAATCTTGGTGGTGGGCAGGCAGGCGTGGCATTGGAGCAGTAGCTGAGAATCGCCATCCTCATCCACATGCAGAGACAGAGAGAGCCAACAGAGAACGGCCCACATGGGCATTTGAAACTTCAAAGTTCACTACCAGTGACATGCCTTCTCCAACAAGGCCATCCCCCGATCCTTCCCAAACAGTTCCACAAACTGGTGACCAAGCATTCAAATGTATGGGCCTATGGAGGCCATTCTTATTCAGACCACCACAGTGTCAAATTACTTCAGGATTTTTGTCAATGTAGGAACACTGGATTGAAGTTTTTCTATGGTAAGCATTTTTTGCATGTTAAAAATACTACCATGAAAGAACAAAAATGCTTATTTCCTTAGTTTGTGCTTTAATTTCCTACCTACTTCCAAGGAATAGTTCAAAATCCTAAGGTAATGCATTAATTAAATGCTGTCAAGATGGAATTTCCAGCCAAGCCAAAGAACCTGGATTACCACAGAGCTAAATTTGCACATTGGAAAACTAAAACACCACCAAAGCCATGTGACTGCACCCAGAGCGCCTGGCTCAGATCCATGGAACAGAGTTAATCCATCTTGGAATCAAGGATCAGAGTGCTATAGTCTGAATATATTTCCCAGGATTCTGATATTGAAACTTACTAGACAGTGTGATATAATTAAGAGGTGAGTCTTTTTTAGGAGGTAAGGATGGGGCTCTTTTATAACAGGGCTTGAGGGGTTCAGGAGAGGGCTTAATGAGTAAAATCATTTGCGTGAAAGCAGGAGAACTTGAGTTCAAATCCCAGCACTCACATAAAAACCAACACGTGCTGAACCTCCAATGTTAAAGCGGTGGAGACAAGAGGCTCCCAGGAGCACCTTGGCTAGATAACCCCAGCTGAAACAGTGAGTTTCAGTCTCAGAAAGAGACCCCACTTCAAGAAAAAATGTGGAGAACTATAGAGGAAGATACGTGATACACTCTCTGGCCTCCTTATGCACACACACACACACACACACACACACACACACACACACACCATAGCAATAAAAACTCTCTGAGTGGCTTCATTCCTTTCTACCATGCCAGGATACAGCCTCAAGTTGGAAACAGAGATCAGGTCTTGGAGACTCTAAATCTGTTTGTGCCTTGATCCTGCACTTCCTAGTCCCTAGAACTGTGAGAAAACAGATTCATGTTCTGGATAGATAAATCAATGAAAAGACTTTCGTTCTGGCAACACACACAGGCTGACCCTTGCTTTAAGGTTTTGGCAACCATGCATATTGTGGCTAATCTTGGCTGTCAGCTGGATTAGGTTGAAAACCACCTGCATGATTAGTAAGGCAAATCTTTGCCTGTGTTGTTGAGGACATTTCCAGAGAAGGTGAGCAGCAGCATCCAGTAAATGGAGGGCCCAGAGGAGCTAAAAGGAGGAAGCAGGCATTCTCCCTCTGCTTCTTGGCAGCTAAGCTGTGAGCGACTCTGTTCTGATGTGCTCTCTCCACAGTGATGAACCGAAACCTCCAAAGTGGGAACCCGAATGAACCCTTCTTCCCGCGAGTTGCTTATATAAGATTTGAGGGAAAAACAGTGCGGCTTTTGTCTTCCTACCTTTACCCCTTGCTGGGGAGCACTTCTACATTGCTGCTGCTGCTACTGTCCTATAAGAAAGGATCTTCTTCAGCCTTCCAAGGTGAACTGAAGTTCAGAGGCTCTCCAGGAATCTTTCAGGCCTTCTTGGGTACCAGACAGGGACTGCTGAGGCGCTCTGTCTTATGGAGTAAGTGGCCTCTCCAATGTGCAGAAGGTACCTACTGTTGCACTACCTGGCTTGTGTCATATAGGTTAAGCTAATAATGTCCCCCATCTTTGGTTACATAAACTAACCTACTTATTGTGGGTTAGAGATATCTCAAACAGAAGTTCTTTGGTCTTTCAGTGTCTTCCGTCTTCCGGTAGCAGAGTTGACTGTGGCTCCCAGCCCCTCCAGCAGCTGTCATTGTGCAGAAACCACAGTGCCAGATGCCCATTGCCCATCTCTTCATCTTGGTCTTGCCACAGAAGGAGCAAGTACACATGACATGCTGGCTGACCTCAAATTTTTTCACCATTTTCTGGAGGGAGGCACTATAAGCTGGCCCCATATTTACCTACCTTCCTGGTGAATTTAGCTATGTTGCTGTAACCTAGGCCCAATTCCAGGGGAAGCCAAATCTCTTTTGGAATATATTCTATAAGTTCTGCTCCTCTAGAAAAGCCTGAATAATACAATGGTTTAAAAGTATAAATATGGGGCTGGGGAGAGAGAGTTAAGAGAATTTACTGCTCTTCCAGAGAACCAAAGTTCAGTTTCCAGCACCCACACCAGGTGGATCATCACTGCCATAACTCCAACTCCAGGGGAGTCTATGCCTCTGGTGTCTGTGGATATTTGCATTCACGTGAACATATCCACACACAGACATATATGCACATAGTTAAAAATAATGAAAGTAAATTCTGAAAAAAAGTATAAATACATTTGAAAGACTGTCCCTTGAGAGTACTGTGGGGAAGGGGACACGGCTCATACAAGATCACCTAGGGAAGAGGATCTCCGTGTCAACCCATCCATGTAGTCAGAGACTTCTCCAGCCTGACTTCAAGGAGAGAGATTTACAGCTTGAACTTATGAGTAGTACTGGAACTTTTCAGACTGTGCTGACCTTTGGAGATGAACATGGCTTTGTAGGGGTCATAGGTGAAGTATTTCAGTTTATGGAGATATGTTTGGGTATCACATTGAGAAGCATTTGGATAGGGAAGGCCCTACAAGGCCCCATCCCTAGCTAAGGAGTTTTTGACAGCCGAGGGTTGCTTAAGGGAGGGACAGTTATTTTTCTCTAGGGGTGAGGTCCTTTGTGGTTGACCATGCTTCAGCAGATGGCCTCACACTAAGGCATATATGAGTACCACTAATTAAACTCAGTGGGGTATTTTTAAAAAGGACATGAAGTTGGCAGAGGGGATGTGGAGTAGGCTTCATTAGGAGTTGGAGGTGGGGAGTTGGGCATGAGTGTAAGGCAGATACATTGTATGTGCATTGAATCCTTAAAGGAAAAAAAATAGCATGCAAACAAACAGAATTTATTTCTCCCTGTGCCTGAAAAGTGGAGCATTGCAGGTGGTTGTGGAAATGGTCTAGGGTGCAAAGGACATGAGCTGGGTCCTTTCATATTCTCTTTGTCTCTTGGTGGGATGAGGCCATGGCTTGTTTTCTATCCTCTTCTTCCATGAGACTGTGCTTCAGTTAACCACCATGGTCATGTGTTGACCTGTGCTCCTATATTGGCTCTTTTCCTTGGTCTCCTTTTGGCCTTTCATGGCCAGTTTATCTCGGGATGCTAATAACCTCCTAGACAAACTGCTTTCACACGATCCTGGCCTCATCTTCTGCTTCTAGGGGAACCCAGACTAAAGTACTAGTTCAATTAGCTTTGAACCATGTCATTTAAGTAGAAGGGCCACCCTCATAAGGGGATTGTGGGTAGACTGGACATAAGAAGGCTGACCTTGCTTTTAAAAAGAAACTGTTAGAAGGAGAGGTGGAATATCTGCACACAATACAAAGATTATTCCCACATGGAAGTTCATAGACCCGAGGGTGGGGAGTTGTGTTGGAAACCGTGTGGGTGGAGATCAAAGGCAAGGCGAATAGAAGTCGTATTGTAACAGTATATTACAGGCTGCTGGGCCAGATGGGGGAACTGATGATGGGCTCCTGACTGAGACCACACAACTGGCCCAAAGAAAAGAGAATTACAGTTGGGGACACCCCAACTGCTTGGCTTGCCCAGTTTCTATGAGCTTCAAGAAGAGAGTACCCAAACCAGGTCTTGGCTTGCTTTCTTAATGGTTCATGTTGTGTGTGATGGGGGAGTAACAAGGGGAATTGCTACCGTTGAGTTAATTCAAACTAAGATGGAACTATTTGGTGAAGATGTGAGATGGGACTTTGAGAGCAGATAAATTTGTTGTCTTACGACAAGGGTCACAGATATGGTCTACTCTAGCTTCAAAAGGCTTAGAGCATTGGCTTGTAGGCTGGGGGGTGTAGTGTACACACCAAGGACCAATAAAGATTTCTTGCCTGTTCTCTTTTCTGCGTCCTTTCTCCTAGACTCTGACTGGCTAGGTTATAACCGAGATTGCGAAGTGCTTTTAATGCAAGGGTACCGCAGAAGATACTTGGGAAAATTATGCCTCAGAGAATATGGAGACCAGAACTCCTGGCTTGTGACCAGCCGAAAGGTTGGAGGACACAAAAATTAAATTCCTGGTCAGTTACCACAAAAGAGCCCAAAGAAGAAGGAAAAAGGAAGATGATTAAGAGATACAGTCACCCAGGGAAGTCTATTATGCAGAATTAAAAATAAATCAAACAAAAAATGGTTGTGAGGGGATACTCAGTCATAGTGTTTGCTGCATAACCATGTGATACTGAGTTCGATCCCTAGAAACCATGTAAAACCCAGGCATGGTAGCATTCACTTGTGATCTTGTCATGGAAGCAGTGGGCCCTAGGTCAATGACAGACTGTCTTAAAAAAAAACAAAACCAGATGGCTAGCTCCTGAGGAATGACACCTCGGGGCCTCCACACGCGTGTGCCACACACATGTGCACATATGTGCACTCGCACACATCCCTTTACACATACAAATCATTTGAAAGAGGCAACAAATGGCTAATGATGAACATGTAACCATGGCAAAGAACTGAGAGTGGCCCGAGGAAGCCCAAAGGGTCCTTCAGGCTTACACGATGCCAAGGTGTTTGGAGTTGAATTCTGGCTTGGAGGACATCTGCTTACGCTTCGGTGAGATACTAGCAGATGATAGAGGAGCTGGCTTTTCTTTCCATTTCCTATTGGTCTCTCAAGAATTACAATGGCCATTATTAGAAACCTCCTTCTGCACAAACTACTTTATTTAAATCTCACAACAGCCCTGCAAGGCAGACACTCCTTAGACTGGTCATCTGTCTGTTTGTGAGTGGGAGGAATTTGGCTCCTGTGAACTGGGAGAAAACCAGAATTTGTTTCTCCCTGTACCTGCGACGTGGAGCCATGGAGCTGGTCATGGACATGATCTAGGATACAAAGGCTGTGGGCCAGGTCCTTTCACATTCTCTCTCTGTCTCTCTTCTCCATGCAGGCCTCCCAGTCCTTCTGGCAGACAGATTTCATCCATATGCTGGCAGACATGGACAGCCAATGTCTGCTTTATATCCATCTTAGTCTGTCCTGCGGCTTAGGCCTTCTCTGCCAGTCCAGCTGGAGTAAGCCCAGAGACAGCCCCGGTTGGTCTGCTTGGGCTCTAATTCTATTCCTGAGGCAGAGGTGCATGGGATCCCATGGTTGGCAAGGCTTCATGGCTGAACGAAAGGTGAGTGGGATGGGCTGGCAAAGGAAGGGAGTTCCATATGCAACACCCTGGTTAATCTAAATCACACTAGAACTGTCTCATTGGCACCCTTATTCACACATGCGGGAGCAGAGCCTGAGGGAGAAGCACCAAGTGACCAGCTGCTGTGCAAGGCGTGTTGTGGCCGCAGGACTCAACCTGACATTGGCTTCCACCGAACGGAGATTCCTCTTTCCCCCGGACAGGGCTGGAGGAAGAGGACAGGGACTGGAACTTGTTTTCTGCAGCACTGGGGATCGAACCCAGGGCCTTGGGCACACTAGGCAGGTGTCCTACCACTGAGCTGCAGCTCTAGCCCCACCTATTTCCTGAAAGGATGTCTTGGAAGAAGTTACTGGCACACAGCTCCTTTTACTCATCCTCCAGTTGTTGAGGGGAGTGGCTCCAGATGTCGAGCTGCCCCCGACTGACTGTTCTCCTTTGCCCTGGAGCTTGAACTACCACTAGGAAATGCCTGCGAGGCTTCTCCTCTTCCCATTGGAACCAACAGCCAAAGGCAGCGGGCATGGAAGTAGGAGCTCATACTCTGCTTCAAGGTTGCTCATCATGGGGCCCTCACACTCCAGAGTCCCCCATGGAATCAAACTAAGGTGAGCTTTCAACTGGACCCCTGTTTCTCTTTGGGGTCCTCTCCCACATTCTACATCCCTCTTTTCTTCTTAGGACACATCTTCATTAACCCACTGTAGGAGAATCGCTGTCTCAGTTCTTACTTCAACAGCCTCTAACCTAAGACCTGTGGCCAGAGTTTGGGTCACGATATGGTTGGCAGTTTATGCATGGAAGGCCAGGGATAGGAGCCACAAGAGAGTCAGGAAAGCAGCAAATCTGAGTAGTGAGAAGGGTCTGGAGGAGGCTGGCATGGGACTGGGGCATTTCTCCTATTTTTCATATCAGGACAAAATATAAATAACACCCTTTTTGCATTTTAATCACATGTAAATGTGTAAGGTTGCAAAGTTGAACTTTTCTGGGAGGGGGAATTGAACCTAGGGCCTTGTGCATGCTAGCCAAGCATGCTGCCACTGAGCGACACCCCTAAGGCTCTAAAACTTGATATTTATTAAGCACTCACTCCCTGCTCCCTTCTTACCTTAGTCTCTGCCACCCACAGCCCCACCATCTGTGTCTAGGAATGCAAATACTCTAGTTTTCTTAGGAAAGAGGAATCATCTAGAATCTGTCCTTTTGTGCCTGGTTTCTTTCACTTGGCACAATGTCTTCAGTGTCTATCCATATTGTAACTTGTATGGGCACTTTGTTCCACTTTAAGGCTGGGCAGAACACCACTGCATGGTGAGTTTCCCCTCTCAGCAGCCCTGCAAACAGTTGCTGTGGATGTGGGCATATAAAGCTCTGCTCAAACCGCTCTTGGACATTGCAATAGTTTGCCTGCTGACCATCCCTTAAATGCCCATGTGTTAGAACTTGGTTTCCATGGTGCCACTTTTGTGAGGTGATGGAATTAGAAGGAGGAACCTAGTAGGAGGTCCGTGAAACAAGCTAGAGACATCTGAGAAGAGGGGACCTAGTTGGAAAAACAATTCCACTGAATTGCCCTAAAGTTGAGTCTGTGGGGCATTTTCTTGATCAATGATTACTGTGAGAGGGCCTATCCCATGGGAGCAGTGCCCACCTTGGGCAGGCATTCTAGGGTGTGTAAGAAAGCAGGCTGAGCAAGCCAGTAAACAGCGTTCTTCCATGGCCTCTGCTTCAGTTCTTGCTTCCAGGTTCTTGCCTTGAGTACCTGCCCTGAGTTCTCTTCATGATGGACTAGGATTGGAAGTGTAAGCCAAGTAAATTCTTTTTTCCCCCAAGTTGCTTTTGGTCGTGGCATTTAACACAGAAATAGACAGTGAACTAGGATGGGGGCATGCCCTTGGAGGGGACCCTGCGACTCTGACTTTTCTTCTTCCTGTTTTGCTTTTGGCCAAATCCCCAGGCCAGAGTCATCATAATGGTGTGAGGTGGTGCTGTCTTTGGAGGGAGAAGCCTGAGAAGTTATTCTCAAGTACTTGTGTTAGTGCTGTGAGGGAAAGCCACGGTTGTCACTATGGATACCTAGAAGATGGCCAGTGCCAAGGACTCTGGGCCTATCTCTACCCTCACTATGGCCATAGATGTTGTCTGGAGACGTCATTGTCTCCAGAGTTTGTATTTTTTTTAAAAAAATACCATAAAATGTTCCTGTTGAAGTTGGGTGGTGGTGGCACATGACTTTAATCCCAGCACTCAGGGGGCAGAGGCAGGTGGATCTCTGCGAGTTTAAGGCTAACTTGGTCTACAAAGCAAGTTACAAGTACAAGACAGCCAGAGCTACACAGAGAAACCCTGCCTCAAAAAAAAACTATTGAAAGGGTATATCATTCAATGGATTTTAGTATATTCATAGCTATCTGTAACCATCATCAGAGTTTTGTTAATAATTGATTTCTTGGTGTGTGTATGATGTATATATGTGTGTGTGTGCATGTGTGTGCACATTAGTGTGTGTAAATGTGAGCATATGCATGCCACAGTGTATGTGTGGAGGTCAAAGGGCAACCTCATGTGTTGGCTCTTTCCACCTTTTTTGAGACTGTGTCTCTTTGTTCACTTCTGTTTATTCCAGGCTAGCTGGTCCACGGGCTTCTAGGAATTTCCTGTCTTTGTCTGCTATCCTTCTGTAGAAACACCGGGAATACAGATTCGTACTACCATGCCCAGATTTATGTGGGCTCTGGAGATTTGAACTCAGGTCACATCAAGCAGCTTCATCCACTGAGACATCTTCCAGTCCCACATTCTGAATATTTTTATTATCTCCAGAAGAATCCCCTTGTCCTTTAGCTTCCGTCCCTAGCATTTTCTGCCGTATATTGTCCTTCTTCCTAGTGTTAAGCAGTCACATGGTTTAGATTTTTCCTTGTTCTTTCCCTAATCTCTTGGCCTGTGGGTATGTCCAGAACTCCACTGGGCCTTGAAGGAGGATTTTGGTGACAGATTGTTGTGTTCTCGCAAGCAGCTCTGCTGTTTGGCCCAGGGCCATGTGGCTGCTTGCCATTCTGTCTCCCAAGGCTGCTACCCTGCAGGAAGTGCCTGGGTATCTGGTGTTGAGTGTCTCTAAGTCCCTGGGCCTGCCCAGGCAGGGGGAACCTGAGTGTGGGCACAGCCAAGCTCTATGGGATCCCCCCACCTGTTGATTTGGTCTTAGTGTGAGATGAAGATTTTAGTGGGTTCACTTAGGAGGCAAGCCCAGGAAGTGCAGTGAGCAAGGAGATAAGGAAGGAAGTGGAAACAACACAGGGGGCCCTGGTGCCCAGGCATTCCGCAGGGACTGTGGAGCATGCTTCAAAGGGGCACTACCAAGAAAGAGATGGCTCTCGCTGTCTGAGCTCTGTTCTGGATTGTATTGATTTGCTGCAGACGTGGGATGTTGCTGTGGCCAGTGAGCACTCACAGGCAGAGACAGGAGAAGCAGCTGATATGTGACCCCCATGAACACTGATGGCACCTGTTGCATTGTCCTTGACACTATGGGGAGGGTTTCAAGTCAGGCCTTTCGAGATGGTTCAGCAGGTAAAGGCACTTGCCATCGACAGTAATGACCTCTTTGGTCCCCACAACCCACGTGGTGGAAGTTGAGAACAAATTGCCGCAAATTGTCCTCTGACTTTCATGAGCATGCCATGGCACACATGTATACTGGCATGTGCACACACACACTACCCTGAGGAAGCCGTGGCAAAAGTATTGTTTACAGGGGAATGGAAGGCAGAGATCCACAGGGATAGCATGTAAACTCGGGATCATTGCTGTGCACAAGCTCAAAACGATGAGAGGATTTAGTAGCTGCCAGATCCCAGGCTCAGAGGAGGTGTGCTGGCTATTTTTATGTCAACTTGACATAAGATAGTCATTTTAGAAGAAGGAATCTCAATTGAGAAAATGTCCCCACCAATTTGGATACACTTTCTTGAATTGATGATTGATGTAGGAGGACCCAGCTCACTGTGGATGGTGCCACCCCTGGGCTGGTGTTCCTGAATTCTGTAAGAAAGCAGGCTGAGCAAGCCATGGGAAGCAGTAGAAACTCTAAATAAGACATGAGACATTAGTAGCCAGCAGCCTTGGTGTAGAGTGAAGCCAGCTGTAGAGATCTGGCAGGGAAGGAGCCAGGGGAGGGCATATGTGAACTCCCCCTCCTTGCCTCTGATCACTCTCTGGAACTCCTACTATCTAGCTCCACCAAAACCATATATTCAGGGGAGTCAGTAAATGGCATGGAGGTTAGGGTGGAGGGTGACCTTGGAGTGGGCAGCTGAGAAGCATCAAGCTCAGACCCTCCCCATCTAGTAGACACAATTCTCTCTGTGCAGGCCAGACTAGTCTTCTACTTGGTATGCTCCTGCCTTTGCCTCTGTGCTGGGAGCACTGAGCCCCCAGATCCTGAATTTCTTGTAAACAACTTGTTTTCCTCTCATCTGAGTGCCTACAGCTGCTCTGAACACGAGACCCTCAGGAGTTCCTGATGGCAGAAGAGTGGTTTCTGGTGGGTTTGGCTGGGGCGTGGCTATCCCTATATAAGCTGCCCCTGGACACAGTAAAGGGGCATTCCTGTTTAAAGGGTTCTGGTATCAAGGATGACCCATGTCTCTGTCTGTTTTAATCTCCAGCCCCTTTCCCAGTTCACGAATTATATGGTGGCTCATAGAGCGCAGACGGGCGTGGTGTGCCGCACCTCTGAGTGCTGAGATGACAGATGGCTTGGCTCTGATGCCCACATTTGAGTGTTTGAACCTTGGAAACGAGGCTGCTTCCCAGGCTTGCTGGATGGAGCGTTCTGTCCCTTTAAGGAGAGTTTCTCTGAAACAGTGTCAATGGCTTCCTTTAGTGCATGGGGCACATTTGTTTCCTCATTGCTGGAGTGAGGACCCATTTTCTCTTCCATGTGCCCAAGGGCCATGATGGAGAGAGGGGGTTCAGCCAGGCCTGGAGTGTTCTTTACAAGAAAGGGACAAGGTAGGACATTTCCAGCTGGGGCTAGAACTCAAGACAGGGTTTTGCTTGCTTTCCTAAGCCCCCCACCCCTTCTCCATACTCACACTGTGCACTGTCTTTCCATTTCCTCTCATCCAAGACTTTGCTAGCTTCATCACTCGTATCCTATGCCTGGGTTTGTTCCTGCGGGTTGCAGGACAGAACTTGATACCATTTCCCTCTTCAATGCCATCATTCCCACCGTTTGGAGGGACCAGCGAGAGGCGCCAAGGGTTCTTGCCTGCTTACTTTGAGTTGTCCTAGAACTGAACATGACTTTCACATGTTTCTCTGCATGGTTTAGGTTAGCAGATTCCCATGCCATCAAGTCACCTCCATGCTTTTCCGGAAGACGATACGGAAGCCCAGAAACACAATACATGTGGAGCATTTTGACAGAGTCGTTCTGTTAGAGGAGTCTAGGGAGACAACACTGGACCCTGAATGAATTACCCTCCCAGCTTGGGGCAAGCTGGCATTTGATTAGTGTGCGTCTTCCCATGGGTCCATCTGCCCCATTGTAGAAGCCTGTTGAATAAGGTTGAAAATTAAAAAAATAAAGCCCTGGAGGGGAATTTGAAAGTGCATCGCTTCCTTTGATGTCAGGGGATTTTACTCTGCCCCTCACCTCTACCACCTGCTCCAGCAGGGCAGGCAGATAGGGCACCTAACACACTCGATTCCTCTGCTTCCCTCCACTGGTGCCAAAAGCAGCAAGTCGGCTGGAGTGGGCACAGTCCCAGTCCCTGTGGTGGCTGGACGCTGTGGACAGTGTGTCCTCTTGCTTACTGTGCAGGTTGCTAGGGCACGCTTTTTATGATCAAATGCTTCCTCTTTCTTCCTGCATTAAAATTTGATTCACTGCATGCCAGCTTGCTTATTAAGAACCTCCCAGGTGTTTCTTCCCTCCCTGCCTTGAAATCTCAGCCCTGGTCAGTGTCTTCTCAGTTCCCCCCTTAGCCTGGTGCTAAAAGGCCTCAACTGGTTCTCAGAGAGCACCACAGAGGGCCAGGGGCAGGTCTCGAGGGCAATAGGTCACAGTATGCAACATCCCCTCCTTCCCTGGGAGTGTGGGTCTCACTCGTTTTGCCCAGTTTTTCTCTTTTTACCCTCCTCCTAGACAAATTGAGCCATCTCCCTGCCTGTGTTTACTCCCAGCTTCAAAACCCTTCCCTCTAATTCATTCCACATGTTAATTTCTTGGTCCACCCCAGAGGCAAACCTCAGGATTAACCCACCACTTGCCGTTCCAAAACCAGTACAGAACTTTCTCTCTTCTCCCCTCCCATCCCTTACATTAGACCAGTGTGTGTGTGTGTGTGTGTGTGTACACGTGTGTGTACTTCAGAGGACAACCTCTGGTGTCATCTCTATGACTACCACCCAATTCCTTTAAGACGAGACCTCTCATTGGTTTGGAGTTCCAGCAGTCAGGCTGGACTGTCTGGTCAGTAAGCGCTCATGAACTCTCTCCTGTTTCTGCCTTCCCAGTGCTAATATCACGAGTGAATAGCAAGCTTGCCTTTTTATGTAGGTATTATTGATGGAATTCAGGTTTTCTAGGGTTTTTTTCCTAGATTTTTCAGAATCCTAGTGCTTCTAGGCCAAGCACTTTACCAACTGTGCCATCTTCTCAACCTGCAAGTAGAGTTTTAAACTCTTCCTTGCTACAGTGCTCTCTGTGGGTCTGGGCCAGACTGCGCTGCCATCTCTAACGAACTTAGTGATGCTGGTTCAAAGCTCGCACAGGCTTTCAAAGCCTCCACCCCCTGCCCTGTGAGGGCCCCTCACCTTCCCAAGTGCCAGGGCATACCTGTGGTCACTTCTGATACATCAGCAGATTTTACAGGCACAGAGCATCCTAGGTGCATGTGCTGCCTGCCCTGCCCTGTCACAGTTCATTAGCTGCCAACAAATGCTTCTTTATGATTGGAAAATAGGAGCTGGCTAGCCCCAAGCTGAGAGTGTGTGTTGCGGGAGATGCTGCCCTTGCCCTCCTACCTTTCCAGGCTGTTGCACAAGAGAAAGAGGTGGAGGTGGAGGTGGAGAGGAGGAAGAAGTCAAGAAGGAAATAAAAGGAGGAGAGGAGAGGAGAGCAGAGGAGAGGAAAGTTAGGGGAGGAGAAAAGGAAACCTAGCGAGTGGGGATTGCTCAGAGGAACTGGCTTTAAGAGGCAGTGGAGTCTGGCTGGTTTCCAGGCAGTGAGATTAGCCAAAGGGCGTGGGCTTCCATCCCTTCTAACGAACGAACGAACGAATGAACGAACGAACAGCAGGTGTACCCAGGCAGGCAATGGGCTCTGGATGTACCCTTTGTCCATTACCCCTCAAATAAATGAAGAACTTGGCAGTCCACAGAGTAGCCGACCCCAGCTATCTCCCCTGGCAGTATGGAAGAACAGTCCTGTAGTGGA
>LOJH01001355.1:31000-49463 GCA_001685095.1 Ellobius talpinus
AACGTCAGGCAGAGGATAAAGCCAGGGGAGAACAAGAGCAGGAATGCAAAGGCAAGTTGTGAAGATGATGAGTGGCCAGTGAGCTTGACAGCTTCACGAGCCTGCGGCTGCTGGAGAATGGGAGCTGCCCGGGGGAGTCAGAGGGCTGCTGGTGGCACAGCCACCCTGTGGGTGTTGTGGACCTGGTTAAATGGGAGGAAGAAAGAGGGTGTGGCTGTCCAGGAAGCTCATGCCAAGCTGATTCCCAGTACATGCACAAACCAACAGCCAACAGCAGCGCTATTTGGAAGCTAGTTAGAAATGTACACTCTTAGGACCCACCTGGGTTCATACAAGGAGCCATTTTGGGCATGTGGCCTGGTGATCTATATGTATTAAGCCCTTCAGCAAGTTCCGGGCTTCAATCAAGTATAAGAACCAATGTTGTGAAGGAGTAGTTAGGTGGGCATAGTGGTATATGACTACAGTCCCAGTTGTGAGGCACAGGAGGACTGCTTGAGCCCACAAATTTGAGGTCAGCAGAAAGTAAAGGAGCAGCAGAGGCCCAGAGTGTCTTCAGCAGCAATGTCACTGTATAGTCATGTGCTGCTTCTGTCTTGCTTGTCCCCTAAGATCCACTTGTGGCCATTTTAGCTCATGTTCTGTTTTCCAGAGACCAAGTTCTGTGGACTGCCACATTGGGGGTCCTTGACAGTTAGCTTTCAATTGACCATAGGGCTGACTTTCAGTTGGCTCTCGCCAATAGGAGGGATGACATTCTATTTGGTTTTTGCCAGTGGGCGGGTGCCTTTTCAGTTGGTTTCAGGTAATAGGATTTATGACTCTCAGTTGCTTTCAGTGAATGGGTGGGCTTTCCTTGGATTTGGTTGCTATGAATAACAGATGAGAGGCGAGTAAATGAGAGGTCAAGTTAGTTTGATTTCTTTGCTCTCTTTCTGCTTTGCAACTTGCTAAGAAGAAAGCAACATCTTTCCCTCACTACCCCTCCTACTGGACACCCCCTAGGAGGGCCTACCATTCTTTGAGCCTCACAGTCTTTCATCTTACCCCTGAGAGTACCAATGGTTCTCTATCATCCTTAATTTCAGGGTGCCTCGTCAATATCTCCTAATTTCCCCCCTGCTTTGCAATGCCCAATGGATAGCATTTGGGACATAAATGGGTGCCACATTCTAACGCAGATGCTGATGCTGCCCCTGGTCAGCTTTGGAAAAGGGACAGTTTTCTTCTTTCTTCTTTGTTTGTTTTTGTGTTTTGAATGTGAAATGTTCCCCACTGGCTCATGTAAGTTTGAACACTTGGAGACTCCCATTGATGGTGTCATTTTTGAAGGCTCTTGAGTCTTTAGGAGGTGGAGCCTTGCCAGAGGAAGGGGGCCCTCGGGGTCAGGCCTGAGCTTTCAGAGCCTAGCCCTGTTTCCTGGCTGTAATACTATCAGCTGCCTCATGCTCCCATAGCTTTTTGACCATCATAGACTTGAGACTGTGAGCCAGAGCAAACCTTTCCTGTCCGAAGCTGCTTCTTGTCAGAGAGTTGGCCACAAAAGCAAGTAAAATAAATAATGCAGTGTCTGTAGGAAAAGAGAAGGACCATATCTGGCCCAGTACCCAATGCAAGCCAGGTGAGCTCAGGGTTGTTCTGTGTGGAATTGAAGTCACCGTCTCCCTAGCCCTCCATCGCAGGCACTGTCATTTCTGGTTTAACAGCAGTGGGGCCAATGTTCAAGGCCTATTAACTGATAGGGGCAAAACCTTGGTTTGAATTTCTTTCAGTGTAGTTCATGTGTCTTTGTATTACCTGCACCCAAAGGTGCTTACGAATAGATAATAAAACTGTTTAGATCCTTCCAATGACAAGATTATGTCCCAATTGTAGACACAGACCAGAAAAATATCGTGAGGAAGAGATTTTTTTTAAAAAAAAAAATATTGGGCAGTGTGACGTGGGAAGGCATTAGCAGGTGACATGGGAAGGGTGTGTGCACTGTGTTCTTTTAGGGACTGTCAGATATTGGCGACTTCACTTAATCAGCAAGTGGATCCAATGGAGAGGAGAGCATGACCCATTGCCCAGACAGGGAAGTGAAGATTTACAAAGGTCAAGTCATGTGTACAATAGCAGCTCTTCCCTTCACCCCGTCTCTCAACCCTGCTTTATTTCCCCTCATGCACCAGCTTTTATTGTGTAGTGCCAGCCTGTCCTCATCGAATACCATTCCCTGAGTGGTGCCTGGCATATGCTCATTTAACAATTATTGGTGGAGCCAATGAATGTACATTGCAGGTCCGGGAACTTGCAGAGCTGGGAAATTTCAGTTCTGGGCCTGGGATTCAGGAGCCTCTGGTTTGTACTTCAGTGTGGTCTCACCTCTCCTCAAATCAACACCTAGAAGAGGATGCTTACTGCGCTCCTACCATGCCTGAGCTCTGTTATGTGTCTGCCTCAACACCTGGGACAAGCATTCCTTGTGTTCTTCGGTAATTTCACTTTTCCCCCAAACCATTTTAGGGTTTGATCTCCCCCCTTTTGCCTCACTAATTTTAATCTGGTTCTGCTTGCTGTGCTTGTTGGCCTTCACAAAGTGCTTGGGGTTCTCCAGTGATCCACATAAGTCACCCAATTCATTGTGAGTCTACTGTCTCAGAGAATCAAGCATTGCTTTCTAAAGCTACATGATGCGGGTTGCACAACTGTATCTAGCAGGGTGGGCAAATGCACAGAATGGTAGCAAATACCCTTCTGAACTCCAGTCCGTGAGCATGTGGATCAGGGTTCTCGAGACTCCTTGCTGCCCCTCATGTTACAGAAGTGGCCCCTGCCCTTGGCAAGCTTCCTGAGGCACTCAGTGATAGGCAGCTTATAGTTCTCAAATGTCCCAGAGGGCAGGAGCCTTGGCTGGGCGCTATTATTTTACAGATATTTTACAGATGGGTTCTTGATACATGCTGCTTGCAACCAAATTCATGATCATTGAACAATGACAGTGACATTAGATTTGTGTCCCACTCAACTTGCTAGGAGAGACAACTGAGGCTCAGAGTGGGAACCTGCAGAGTTGCTTGTCCCCAGGGTGTCATCTTCAGCTACGCTCAAAGCGCTACACACTTCAAATATCAGTTGGGGCTTTGAACAGAGAAATCTCTACACCCCCCCTTCTGTTGTGGTTCTGGCGCTGGGAGTATCTTCAAATGTCACCATGTGGGGACTTCTGATATATGAGGCTCTCAACTGGAGAAAAGATATCGTTTTGGCAAGGCATGTTTAGAAATACCTTCTGCCACGCCTCCTGCTCTGGCCAAATGCAGGGGTCAGGCTTGTGAATACAGAGTCCCTGCTTTGGGCTTGATAAATTTTCTGGGCCACCCCACAGTATGGTCAACCTGCCACGTGGCAGCACCTGTCACAGAAGATGCAGCACACCTGTTAGATTTGTACATGGGAGGTTTGGGCCAATCTTCTGGGGGCATCTGGATAGCATCCTGTGAACTAAGTAGGAGGCTAAATCCTGGTGTCTGTTGCAACAATCTATGCCTCCATGTTGCCACAATCATTTGAAGAGACGAGAAGCTTCAAGTCACCAATGGTCTCTGCTGAGAACATTAAGGAGATCTAATACATTAAAGTCAGAATCCATGAGGTGACAGAACTATAGTACAGTTTCCCACATTCCATTCTAGAGAGAGACAAAACTCAGACCCCTTTAAATGGCAAAGACCCCTCCCCACCCCTCACAAGGCATTCACAATACCACCAATTATTCATTCAGTCAGCATTTTCTGAGCTCTTTCCGGGTGACAAAAATACAGTTTGTACCAGTTAAACCAGACACTTGTGACTGTTCACTTTATGTGTTGATCCTACTTGGCTCCAGGGTATCTAAGTACTTGGTCAAACATGATTCTGAGTGTTTTCCATGGGGATGGTTTTGGGTGAGATTAGCATTTATATTATAAGACTGAGTAAAGGAGTTGACCCTCCCCTATCCAATGGATTGACGACTTGAGTAGAACAGAAAAAGAGAGGCCTCCACTAACAAGGGAGAAGTCTACAGTGACTACCTTCAGACACCCCTTCTGCAGCACACCTGTAGAGGGTACTGTCTCCTAAATCCGCCCCCACATCTCCTGCAGGGCAGCCTTCTTGTACAACACTCCACCAGCTCTAACACCCAACTGGCTCAAGGCTAAGATACCTCCCTCAGAGTTGGTGTGTGTGTGTGTGTGTGTATTATGTGTATATGTGTGTATTATGTGCATGCTTTCATGAGTGTGAAGGCACAGGGTCGATGCCAGGAATCTTCCTTGATCCTGATCTACTTAATTCACTGTAGCAGATCTCTTGCTACCCATGTGCTGCACAGATTTCCTCACCTCTGACTTTGGAGGCTGGGGTTACAGGTGAGCGTGACACCCACTCAGGATTTCCGGGTTCTGGGAATCTGAACTCCAGTGCTTTGGCTTTAACCACTGAGCCATTTCCATGGTCCTATTAAAGAGTTTGGACCTGAGACAGGGGCGAGCGCTAAGCCAGGTGCCAGAGGCTTTTCTAGGTCATGTTCAGGAGCCCTGTTGACCGGACCATCTTTTCTTCCCTGTAGAGACAGTGGGGCAGTGAGGAAAACCTGAGAGTGCAACCAAGATTGGGGAGAGAGTCAAGCAGTTCTTTGTCCCCGCTCTACCTTGACCTAACACTTTCTTTCATAGGACATTCTAGCGTCTTTTTACCATAAACTCTCAAATTGGTTTCTATCACTTTCAACCTTATACATGCACACACACACACACACACACACACACACACACACACACCAAAGGAAAGGCAGAAGCAACAAAAGAAGAAAATGAAGCTGCAGTCAAGGTTGGTAGATGAATTTGTGGCTTTGTGGTCACAGAAATGCTAGAACTGGGCTGTATTATTATCTTTGAGCCCTCCTGCAACTAGCCCAAATATGCACAAAATTCTCCGGGACAGCATTCATGCCAGTGCAAGGGTGAGAGCAGATGGCACTGTCTCTATGGGTAGCATTAGAAGGGCACTAGACAATTTGGAAACCACTCATTTTTCAATCATCTTTTGCACATATGTGTATAGAATATGTGTGTGAGAGAATTTGTGTATGTGTTTGAGTGTGAGTGTGTATATGCCATAGTACATATTTGAAGGTTAGCGGACCATGTCAGGTGCAGGTCCTTGATTTCCACCTCATCTTAGACCATGTCTCTTAGTCAGGGTTCTTTATGCCATGTGAGCTTTAAGGGATTCTCCTGTCTCTGCTTTCCATCTCGCCATAGAAGTGCAGACATGTACTTCCACACTTGGCTTTACGTAGGTTCTGGAGAGTTGAACTCAGGTCCTTATGCTTGCATGAAAAACACTTTTCTCCACTAAGCCATCTCCTCAACTCTAGAATAGTTCTTAAGATGTCACTTGAGTCAGCCAGGTGTGGTGGTTCATGCCTTTAATTCCAGTACTCAGAAGACAAAGTCAGGTAGATGGCTATGAGTCAGGGCCAGCTTGATCTATATAGTGAGTTCCAGTATAGTCAGTGCTATAGTAGGACACCCTGTCTCAACAAACAAACAAACAAACAAACGAGTGATAATTGGAGCATCACCATCATAACCTGGGAACTTGGTATAAATAAATACCTTGCATTTATATTCTGGGTGTGTGGCCCTCTTCATGATTCTGAAGCAATGCTAAAGTTCTAAAAAGAGCACAGCATGAGAAGCCATGCCCTACAACCTTCCATTTTGACAGTCAGCATGGCAATGAACACTGAGAAGTCTTCAATAGTGGCAATGACAGGCTGCTATCCCCATCTGTTTTGCAAATGCAAAAGCCCTCCTTCACCCGCTTCTGTGGTCTAGGGGAGGTGGCCATGTGGCACAGACCTGGCCATTCCTGGCTCATGAACTTCCCCAACTATCAAAACTGTCTGTGCATGGCGAATTGCTAACTCATGTGAATCCATGTCAAAACGGTAACACTTGCTTTGCTTGCCTAGGAGTCTATCCTTGAATGTGCCTCAGTTCCGGCATGCTTGCTTTAAAGGGGACACGAGTCTGTGGAGAGGGAGAGGGAGCTCTTCTTTTCACAACAAATGAAAGAGCTGTATGGGGCACTGGAAGATGGAGCCAACGTGGAAAGACAAGTAAGGCCTAGAGTGCCAGAGTGGGAGACTGGGAAGACAGTTGGTGGAGGGGAAGAAGAGGAGAGAGGACAGGGACAGGAGGGGAGAGGAGAGGAACTTAGGTGGTAGTATTTTATGCCCAAGCTTCCTTGCCCTTAGCTATAACTCACCCTATAGCCTCTTATTGCAGAAAAGCCTTATAACCTTTCCAACTAGACTCAGGCCAGAAATTCAACTTTCTGTATATCTGACCTCCTGGGGAAACTGAAGTCACCATAGCTGGTGCACTTTTGCTGTCTGTGGATGGGAGTGGGGGGATTTGCAGATGTCTGGGTTATATGTGTACAGTAGGTGGCATAAGACCATAGTAGGAGGGCAAAGGCTTCTTCAAGGAAGAACACCCTATTGACTTTGCCTTTAGCCACGGGTAGATGTTGCTCCAAGTTGCCTTTGAAAGGTATGCCAGGAAGTCCTGTGATTCAAGGTTGAACAAGGTATGATGGTGTGTGTGTGTGTTGATGTGTTTGTATGTAAGCCTATGCATGTGTATATGTGTGGATGTACTTGTGGAAGCCAGAAGCCAACCTCAGGTATGGTTTCTCAGGTGTCATCTTTCTTATTTTGCTTTTGAGTATATGTGTGTATGCGTTATGTGTTTGTATATGTGTTTGTGCATGTGCAGAGGCCAGGGTTCAAGGCCAGGTGTATTCCTTGCTTGCTCTCTTATCTTATTTTTGAAGACAGATTTTACCTTTGTCCTTCCCCTCTGTGTGTGTGTGTCTGTGTGTCACAGTATAGAGGTCAGAGAACAGTTGCCAGAATTTTTTTTTCTTTCATTATATGGGTCCAGGGGATCGAACTCAGGTCTTCAGGCTGGGTAGCAGGTGCCTTCTTTATCTTTTGAGCCATCTTACCAGTCTCCCTACCCTTAAAAGGCTTACTCATCAATATTATTTTTAAAATGTATTTGCTTATATTTATTTATATGCATATGTATAAGCCTGTGTGAGTTTGTGTGTACCTTGGAGGCTAGAAGAAGCATAGCGTCCCCTGAAACTGGGGTTACAGACAGTTGTGAGGTTTTGATCTGGGAACCTGGGAACCAAACTAGAAGAGCAGTAAGCGTTTTAGCCTTTGAGCCATCTCTTTAGCTCCCACTTTTACTTTTATGTGTATGTGTGTCTGACTGTGTATATGTGTGTGTATGTATGTGTACCATGTGCATGCCTGTTATCTGTAGAGGCTGCAAGAATGGTAGATACTCTAGAACTGGACCTACAGATGATTGTGAGCTGCTATGTAAGTCCTGGGAATCGAACCCAGGTCTTCTGCAACAGCAGCAAGTTGACTCTTAACTGCTGAGTCAGCTACCCAACCACCACCTTATATGTCAAGACAGGGTCTCTTATTGAACCAGGGCTTCACTGATAAAGTCAGGGTGTCCAGACAATGAAGTCCAGGGGTTCGACCGAATCTACCTTCCCAGTTCCAGGACTACAGTAAACACCTGGCTTTTTATGTGGGTGGTGAGAATCTGAACCCAGGTCTTCATGGTTGCAAGGAAGGCATTTTATTTACTGAGCCACATCCTTTGTCTTCATTTCCTGAGCCAGGATTTCTCAGTGCCGTGGGGTTCTCTGATTAGGGTTTTCTGGCTGGTCAGTGTGCCCCCGGCATCTGACTGCCTGCCTCATCACTGGGATTGCAAGGGCATGTCACCATTACTGACTTTTTCTCCCGGCTTCTGGAGATGGAACTGAGGTCCTCGTGCTAACCCCTGAGCTCTCACTCCAGCTCACTGTGAGCTCTTTACCGAAGTTTGCAGGGCCACAATGGACAGCAGCATTGAAGACTGACAGCTTCAAATGATGACTACCCCAGCCAGTCACAGATGTGTGACTGGGTCACACATGTGCTGGCCAAAACCTCTGGTACAGAAGGGAATTCTGGATGATATGTACATTGTCCTGAATGGATCACCTTTAATTTTCATCTGCTCTCCACGGATCTGTGGCCTAATGAAAACTTAAGATAGGGCCAAGAAGAGGGCTCAGTGAGGAAAGGTGCTTGCTGTGAAGCCTGGCAACACGAGTTCAATCCCCAGAACCCACTTTAAAGTGGAAAAAGAGACCTGACTTTGTAGAGTTGTCCTCTGACCTCCACATTCTGGCAATGCCGCTTGTGCACCCACATACACATATCATGTGCACATGCATGGGGTTGGGGATGGCGGCTAGAACTTAGCAACAACAAAAGCTCATGATATACTGAACATTGTACTGCTCCATGGGAGGAACTCGGGGATTGCATTTTCCTTTCTGCTTTCAAAAAGGCCACAGAGTTTCCTGAGAAAAACTTTACCTTGGCTGATGGTGCAGCCACAATGGGAGGAAAGAGACCTTCTAATCCAGCCTTGTCCTCACCAGCTCGTGAGCTTCCCCAAATGGGAAACCCCATGTGCATGGCTAATTGTTAAAGCACACGGCTCCAGGTCCAAGTGGTAACAGTTACTCTGTGAACTCTGCCGTCCTGCTAGGAGGCTAACCTTGAATGCACTGTGGCTTACCGCCTGCCAAGGGCTTTGGAAAAAAAGCAATATTTATGGAGGATTTCCTGAGGTGACAGTCCATATATCCCATCCTCTGAGATTTATCTTCGGATTAAGGCAAATTAGGAAGTGAACTGCTAAGGAGGAGTGGGCAGGACCAGATGGCATGAGGTCAAGCTCCAGAGCCATTCCCATTCAGCTGAACTAGCTGGGCCTGTATATTCAGCTACCTGGACTCTTATCCAGAAAATGAATGTGATGCGGATACCTACTTCAGTGTGGCAGATGATCTCCCAGTTCGTCAGTCCTCCCTGAATCAGTGCCCTTTGCCTTGTAACTTGGAAAAACTTCGAGCCAACTGACTTGCTCTACTCATTAGGGCTTGGCTATATGACTTGCTTTGGTCACTGGGATGCTAGCAGGTGGGACACAAGCAGAAGGCTTGAAGTGGGCTTATGTTGTGGCCTTCACTGTCTGATGCCTGTGCCATAGCCTTAGAGACACATCGGAGCAAAACCCATGGGCCAGACTGTGACCAGTCCATACACAGATGAGTAAATAAGCCCAGGAAAGACCACCAGCAAGAGCTGCCCAACCCAACTAGCTCAGACAGCAAGCTCCATGGCAACTCTTGAAACAAATGCCAACTGTTATGTGCCACTAAGGTTTTGAGATGCTTGGTTCAGTAGCAAAATCTTACAGATACTATGTTGGTGGTGGCATGACAGTTAAATGGTTTCTATCTAGCTTTGGAAATGCCAGACAGTGACTGGCCCATATACTGGCAAAGTCCTGGGCACGGCACCCTTGTCTGCTGTGCATTCACAGAGGTTTTCCCTCTGTCTTCTAGACATTGTATCACAGTTGCCCAACTTTGGGAGCTGTGAGATGCTGAGATGATCCGGCTCCACACACCTGGCCCAGAGCTCAGGCCTGTGACCACCTCTCCTCTAGAGGCAGCTCCTCCCCTCGCTTTCTCAGGCTCCCTTCTCTTTGGAGCCAACATTATGAGAATGAGCACTCCATGAAACCAGAGACTTTGCCTGTCTTGATGGCTGCGATTTCTCTAGTGTCCAAAAGAGTTGCTGATACATAATGGGTTCTCAACGAACATTGGGGAGATTACAAACTCACTTTGATGGCATCAGTTTTCTCCATTCCAGTGAACTCTGTCTGACTCTTGCTCCTTCATGCCAAGTAAGCTAATGGGTGCTGAGCCCAGAACCTGAGCGGTGACTGATAAAGACCTGTCAAATGGAGTAAGTGTTGGCAGCTACTGCCTTTCCCCATAAACCGTAGACATGGCAGCCATTCTTGTAAGTGATGTTGAATGTGGCTGAATGTGATTGGAGGAATACAGGCATGGCAGAGTCGCCTTTAAAATGTCTACCTCTCAATGACGATTAGAACTCTACATAGAACTTCTGTCTGTGTTAACCAGATCCCTTTCTAGCCGTTAGTTTAGAAATGCAAATACTCCTGTGAGATGTGCCATTTAGATGCTATAACTCATCACTATGGGTGTGTTTCTAAAAGTTTCCTTTTTATAAAATTATAGAATTAAATAATTCATTCTGAGAGCATGTTTTACACACCTTCTACCTGGCTGGGTACAAAAGCTGTGAAGCTATCCAGGCCCCCAGGGAGCACCAAATTGTTAAAGAAAGCTGTTTTGTGTTGACAGCTTTACCTGAGATGGGATAAGAGAAAGAAGGACTGTGCTTAATAATAACTGTTGTGGATGATTGCAAAAATAGGCCCAGATTCTCCCCACTTTGAATCCATATCTTCCAAATGGCAATTCATGAAGGAGGAGGTGAAACTTCCTCTACTCCCTGGAGCTTGGGCTCTGCTCTAGACAGGGTGAAACGTTGTTTTATTTTGTTGTTTGTTTGTTTGTTTGTTTTCTGAGACAAGGTTTCTCTGTAGCTTTGGGGGTCTTTCCTGGAACTAGCTCTTATAGACCAGGCTAGCGTCGAACTCACAAAGATCTAACTGCCTCTGCCTCCCGAATGTTGGGATTAAAGGTGTGTGCCACCACCGCCCGGCAGGGCAAACCATTGTTAGCAAATGTGATCCAAATCAAGACTTGAATGACGGATATGTGTCTTCTGAGGTTTAGTTCCATTTTAGATTCTAGATGTCACACTCTAACTTCAGTTTGTTTGGCTCTGAGAAACACATGGCCTTGTCCCTACTATTGCCAGCAGCCAACTAGCAACTTGGGACCACTCAGGACTAGTCACTCCAAAGATGAACCTCTACCTGGCACCAGATCCCCTGGGCCCGGAAATACTGAGTAGCATTGTCATTGCTTTCTGACATTAGAGTTTAGAGCAAAAAGTATCTGCACAGTAATGCATAACTAAGGTACCAACAATCTTACTAACAACTCCTACTCGCCAGTGACTGATGGGCATGGAACTTGCTATGTACATCAGTACAATATGTGTCCATTTACTAATCGCAACAGTTCAACTAGGAAGGTAGTGACTCACTACTATTCCACAAAGAGAGACAGTGCAGTTAAGTTCCTTACCCACAGCCATGTTGCTAGTTAATGGAAGACCCCAAATGATGCAGCTCCAAGTTGTGCACACATGGTGCACACGTGTGAGGAGGCTGATAGTCAACCTTGGCTTTTGTTCCTCAAGAGAGATTTTTTCTGAGGCAGAGTCTCTCATTGGCCTGGGGCTTGCCAAGTAGGCTAATATGACTAGTCAGTGAGGCCCAGGAGATCTACTTGTCTCTGCCTCCCAGGGTGCTGAGACTGTAAGCGTGCCACCATGCCTGGATTTTTTTAAGTGAGTTCTGGGACTTGAGCTCAGGTTCTCATGTTTGCAAAGCAAGCACTTTACTATTTGGGTGATCACGTCAGCTTCATCAGCTCCACATTTCTGAAGTTGGTGCTTTGGTGGTGGCACCTGGCCACCCACTGCTGGGATTCAAAGACAAATGCTTGGAGTGAAGACACATGCTCTTTTATTTCGGGGACCTGTGTCAGAGGGGAGAGGAGACAGGAGTACTCCCTTTGGCTGCTTGTCAGTACAGACCCTCGGTGCTGAGACACACTTCCATTCTAAGGAGAGTCAAAATCATCCATCTCATGTCCTCTCCAGGTGCCTCCCCTCACTTGCTATGCATAATCAGCCCCTTTCCAGAATGTCACCTAAGTGTTCCCCAGCCCCTGGGTAGGGCCCCAGGTCCAGCACCTCTCAGCTGCCAATCCTCTGACTAGCTCCTCTTCCCAACCCTCAATGGCTGTTAGGGAGGTCTGTCAATAATAAATTCTGAAGCAAATTGAAATATTTTGAGACAGTATAAAAACAAATGGGAGAAAACAGTTCCCATCCCGAAATGCTGATTGAATCAAATATTGCAATATCGATTGTATGATACATTTTCATATTTAATTCAATGAAAACCATGGGGTTCGAATGCTTTCCATTACCCTACAGAATTTTTTAGTTTGCTGGCGAATTTATTATTGGTTTGCCACCCAAATCGGATTACTATTGAATCAAAACCCTGCTATGTTATTCAATCAAAGACCGTGATTCTAACCCCGAGAGTCGATCATTACCACTTTTCCCAAAGTGTATTTTCCTTTCCATGTTTCACACTCAAAAGGCTACCACCAGTGTATCGTCCACCTCCTCCTCCTATCTCAAATCTACCACTGATAAACCCTCACAAAAATGCAAATGACAACAGAACCCTGGCTTTTCATAAGAATATCACTCTACGCTTTTCTGGGAGTTCGAGCTTTCGACCCCCCTCCCATTTGTCATCTCCCCTCTGGGCTCTGGAACACGCATGTGACAGTCATTTATGATGGGTAATTCACAAGAGGCAGTGGGTCCTCTCTGGGCGGAAACAGGATTTGGTGCCTTTGCATGCCCCTTCAAGAGCCTTTTCTCATGATTTCATTGCCAATAGGCAGCACCTTTGTCGCCTGTGTTGCAAGACGGCTGGGAGTCCCTGAGGATTGAGGGGTGGCCTCTTTCCACTAACACTTCAGCTTCCTTCTCCCCTTCTTGGGACACGTTTGTAGATGAATCCTGTCCTCTGAATCCAGAAATCTCTGTGGAATTGAACTCAAGGTCTCCTGTGTGGTCCTTTAGTTGACATTGTGTTCAATGGTTAGTGTCTCCTCCCCACTCTCGTATCAATTCTCCACTTGCTCTTCAGAGGGTAGATTGTGTACATCCTAAAGTCACAGAATAAGATTCTAACCCTCAGTACCACAAACTGGGACTCTATTTGGCATTAAGGTCTTTAAAGACATAGTTAAGTTGATGCTATTTGGGTGGGCCGGATTTCAATAGGATGGGTGGTCTTGTAAAAGGAAGAATTTGGACACAAACAATCAGGAAGAAGGTGACACAAGAGACCATCAAAGATGGCCAGAGAGCTCCCAGGAGCTAGGGATAGTGAGCGATCGCTGCTTGGGGCTCCCAGAAGGAACCAAGCTTGTTGACTCCTTGATCTCAGACCGCTAGCCCTGCTCTGAGACAACACATTTGTTAACAGGCAGCCCTGGAAAATGAATACCATGCCTGCTTGCTGTTTCCTGGCAGAACTTAATAAAATGACTTCTGTGTGAATTCCAGTCTCAGGGCCTGCCATGGGAAACCCAGCAAAGCAAGACTCCACTAAGTCCAAGCCGCCCAGAGCCCGGAACTGTAGCGGCATGTTTACATGCCTGATTGGGATTAGATTTCCAAAATGCAATTAAAAAACTTCTGCCTAGACAAACTCCCCTTGCAGGCTAGCGTCTGTGATGGTAGATGGCCTTTAGTGGGGAACATCCTGGTCACGTGGGGCTCTCTGACCTCCTCCTCACACACATCTTTCTTCTGTGCCCCTCACAGCTGTGGCCCTGGCTGCTTCACTCAAAGTTGAATTGAGTGTCCCTGAAAAATATAGCGTAGCATCCTTTCCCTGCCTCGAGACACTAAACCAATAAATTATAAATCAGCCAGCAGCCCCGTGACATGAGGATGTAATGAGAAATGCAAAATAAGAAAAGACATGGGGAGGAGGACACACTCCTCCCTTCCCCCAGCTCGGCTTCCTTTGGTTTCAGAGAAAACAATAGCGTGGGCACACACACACACACGCACACACACACACACACATGCACACACACACACACACACACACACACACAGAGCCACCACTCATTATTGACCTTAGAGGCTGCTATCAGAGACTTGGGGACAATCCCAGTATAGCATAGTTATTTGGTTTCTGGGACTTTTACAACTGCTGGGCCAAAGGACCAAATGGCCATCCTGGGCCAGTTGCCTTTGGTGAGTGGTCAGCTGAACCCCACCCTCTTCTACCCCACCCTGACCATCACCTCCTGCTGAGGCAACCCCAGGAGTCTCTCCACACACCTTCTGGACAGCTCAGTGGAAAGGGGCAACTGCCTCTCTCTGTTCGGGTGCAGAGCCCAGCTGCTCCCCTCTCCCCACCCTGTTTGTTTATTTATTCATTGCCTTGCTTCCATTTATTCAGCTGTTTGGTGACGGATAGAGGGGGTCTGGGAATGAATATTTTCTAGGTCTCTGGGGAGCAAAATGATGCTGCTAGATATGCAGGAACAGTCAGCCTTCTTTCTCCCCAGTCTCTGATTGGTGGCCAGGTTTTCATCCACCTCCATCCCGAGGCCTTCTGTTACCTACCCATTCCTTTCCCTCTTCTACTTCTCATGGTCAGGAGGCCCGCAGCCTCCTAATAAAGCCATTTGCCCACCTGGAGCACGACATCCCCCAAACCCCCAAACCTGAGTTTGGCCCCAAACTCCTTTGAAGGTTAAATCTAGCTTGAATTGATGGGAGGCTATTTAAGGCTGTATCCAGCCCCAGTTAATGAGACTGTCTGAGCCTTTTACTGTAGAAATGTGAGTGTGTTTGATCATGAGATGCTGTCCCAGGCACTGCTGGGATTTCCTCCATTGTGAGTAAATGCTTAATATTGTCTTGCTAAAATATTAAAAATGCAAAATTCTGAATCCCAGCCATCCCCATGGTCTGGATAAGTGACTGTGAACTCACACTCTCTTGAATGAATGGCAAGTTCCAGGGGAAGAGCTGACCTCTTTGAAAGACTCAGAAGTGAACAGCGCCCCTGCTTACAGCGTTCCTATCCTCACTTCCAGCCAGATGAAGAAACAGAGGTCCGGCTAATTTAATAATTTGCCCTAGGTAGCCAACTACAAAATGGTGGAGACAGACATTAACATCACCTGCACTTGACCTTTTGATTTTTCAAAATGTCTTTTAAATTCTGTGTATTTGTGTATCTATGGGGTGTAGGCATGTATGCGAGTGCATCGGATGCTCTGGAGCTGGAATTAGAAAGTGGCTGCAGTCCACTGATGTGGGTGCTAGGAACTGGGCTTGGGCCCTCTGATCTTAACCATTCCTTCATTTCTCCAGCCCAAATTTCAGCAGTTTTAATCACTGTGTTAGTGATCTCTCTGGCATCCCTAGCATGTACTTGAACTTTGGAGACACGTGGAAGTGAAGATGGATGGGAATAGGGAGGGTGTTCCAATCTAGACCATGGGAGTGGGGTAGATAGAGAAAGAACAAGGCTCCCTCCCTCCATCCTAAGAAGGAAGATTTTTGTTCTGTTCCCATGGGAACCCACGGCAGTTTCCCCTCACTAGGGCCTGTGTGTGAAAGAGAATAAGCATATTTGGGGTTCTCCTATATTTCAGACATTTCCTTACTTCTCTTTTCCTACCTGTCCCTTCTCTTTTGGCCCCCATGCTGTCTTCCTCTGTCTTATGGGGAAAAAAGATATTTCTGGGCAACCTCCCTTCCAGCCACTTTCACTAGTTCAAATCATATTACCAAAGGAAAATAAAATTGGGTGTATTCTTGAGCCCCCAAACTAATACCAGTAGAGGCTAAAACATCACCAAATCTTATTATAATGGTTAATCTCAGTAGTTATTATTAATTATTCTAACTACCTAATTCTTCATTAATTACCGTCCACTGTGGCTTCCTACTCAAACTGCACCAGAGGCAATATGTATTGCCTTCTTGACACTGAGTCCCAAAGACAAAATGTGGTGCTCAATTAATTTAAAATGTAGTGACAGAAGAGGAAGGGCAACACAGTTACTAGGAGTGGGCTGAGGATCTTGTGCGGTGCCCACCCCTCACACTTCTAGGCTGGGTTTAAGTTTTCAGGTTCTCTCCCTGCCTGTTGACTTTAGGCTAGGCCGGGTGGCTTGCTTTGTCCAGTGGAACATAGGCAGGAATGAGAGGGTGCTAGTTCTGAGCCCAGGCCTCAGGGCCACCTTGTTCCTGCTCAGAGAGTGCCTTTATACGTTTGCTCTCTGGCCCAGGTGGCACTGCCCTAAGGGGAATGAAAAGGTGTATGCAGCCCCCAAACCTACCAGGAGCTGGAAGCGCAGCTGTCTCTCATGACTCATGATGTGTATGGCTTATGATGGGGTTAGCCTGATAAGCTTATGAGAAGTTGGAAATACTGTGAGCTGAAAAGGAATTTATGTTTTTGATATCCCCCCATTGCTTCTTGGGATTGTGTGGTGACCAGGAGCTGCCACTGCTTAACATCTCAAGAGTCTGGAAATGACCAAGATACCCTTTCTACTGAATATGTATTGTGTTTGCACCATTGTAATGGGAAAAGATCGTTAAGGCAGGGACCATAGGTATAGGGAGATGGCTAAGTGAGAAATAACAATTTTTGCACAGGCAAAAGCCCCTGCGTTTGAATCTTCAGCACTCACATGAAGGACTGAGCACAGCCACGAGGCACCTGTAAACTCAGCCTTGTGGGGTGATTGCTGGAGTTTGCCGGCTGTAAGCCTAGATCCAGATTCTGTGAGAAACCCGGCATCAAGGGAATAAGGCAAAGACTGGTGCATGTACCTACAAACAAATGTGCAAATACAACACACACACACACATGTACACACACACACACCACTGCACTACTGAGTTTTGAAGTCATTTGTTACTTGGCATGATTGTAGAATTAGTTGACTAGTAACACCCAGTAAAGTGGAATTGAACCTGAATGAGCACCCATCTGGTACATCTGCCATCTCATTGTAATAGAGCCGGGTAAAGACCGCTTCTGCAGTTTGAGTCACTTAGCCTGCTCGAGCCCAGTTACTCTAGAGGCAGAGTCAATCCTTTCCTAAGTCAGTGGTTTGCTTTGAGCCCTGAGTAGGTCTGCTTTGGTCTGATTTACTGCCCACTTCCTAATGCCTCCCGAGTCAATGGAATGTTGCACCTCAGTATTTGAACAGCGTCTTTCATTTTTCAAATCCCTTTGATAGAAATTGTTTACACTACCAGCAAGGCTAAAGCTTATAATTCTTTCCATGTCCACAGCTCTTTGCTGGAAAATTCCTCCTGAAATATCTCCCAGCCAGTGCCACAGGATGCTGCCACCCTTGCATGTGTTGACAGGATCAAGGATGGATGCATACTTGTCCATGAGCAGCTGAGTCACAGACTAAGTCGGTGGTCTATGAGATGGCCTTCCTCTAAGGCTTCACCAAACAGGAGCGTAGGTGACAGCTTGCTTTCTCTGCGGTGGAGAGGATGTGCCCATCGGAGTCTGTGGTTTGTTTATTAAGATCAATTCATGCAGGGTGAACACAGGCCTCTGTAGTCATTTTTCCTCTCTGCCCTTTAAAGTGGTAGCATCAGCAGCATTGAACATGTTAGAAAAGCATGCTATTAGGTCCAGCCTCAACCTACAGAATCAGGATTTGCACTTGAACCTGATTTCCCAGGGGAATTTGGCTATACCTTAGCTTGAGAGATATTGCTCATTGTTCAAAGACATAGGTCAAGTTCTCTCCCTTGATAACGTTTTAAATGATTCCCTTCGTGGATTGAATTGTGCTCTTCCCCAAAAGACACACCGAAGTCTGCATGTGACCTTATTTGGACATAGGTCATCGTCAGTGTAATCAGTTGAGATGAGGTCATAGGGGAGTAGAGGCAGGGCTTAACTCATATGCCCGGTGGCTGTCTGTCAAAGGGCTAGCAATCGCATGAGCACACACACAGCAGGGGAATGGTCATGTGACAGTGGAAACAGAGGTTTGGGTAATGCTTAGAGCCAGTGGAATCTGGGAGCATCAAGAAAGTGTCTTCATCAGAGTCTCTGGAGGCAGCAGGGCCCTGGCTACACTCTGACTTGGGAATGCTGCCCCTCAGACCTAGCATGGAACCAGTTTTGACAGAAGTCACCTTGTTTATGACACTTTGTTATGGTAGCCCTGGAAAGTCAACACTGCCCCCATCAAATAGTTTGCAGGCTTGGCTTAAAATAAGGAAGGTGTTAATGATGGTTCAGGCTGGGGGGGAATGCACCAATGAGGATTTGCAGAGATGTAACAAGGAAGAGAGAAAAGGAGGTTTACCAGTGGGCTGTGGCTGTGGGCAGACAACTGGCCTCAACACGCTGGCATCATTTGCACAGTATGTGTGGAGCCTGCCTCCGAATCACTCTGCTGGAAGGCAAGTTCGCATGCACCTACAGCCCCTGTCCCAGTTCACTGTGAGTTAGATCTGGGGTCATTTATTGCCTCACACTTTAGCAGCAAAGCCTGCAGGTGATTGAATAAGCTTCCCTGGTTAGGGTCATGACCTGTGCAGAAGCCAAGTGAGTCACTTACTTCAGGCATATGTGACTTACAGCTGCTATTTTGCTTCTTTCTCCTCCTTCTCCTTCTCCTTCTCCTTCTTCTTCTCCTTTCCCTTCTCAATCTCCTA
>LOJH01001356.1:0-12185 GCA_001685095.1 Ellobius talpinus
ATCCATCCATCCATCCGTCTATTCATCCAATTATATCATCCACCCATCCACCCATCCATCCATCCATCCATCCATCCATCCGTCTATTCATCCAATTATATCATCCACCCATCCACCCACCATCCATCCATCCATCCACCCACCCACCCATCCATCCATCATCTGCCTACAAGCCCTTGATTATATCCACACACCTACTCCCACAGCCACGATCGCTCCCCCCACTCCCAGTATCACTTGTGTCTCAAAGACACCACCCCCTTTCCCTGGGCTTTTCATTGCAGTATCCCCAGGTCTTCCTCTGCATCGGCCCCGGCATTGGACTCAGTGCCACAGAGAAGGATAAATAGACCCCCCATCCGTGGGCTTCTTTCCTACTGTCTGTCAGCAGCTCAGAAGCCTTAGGAGCCCCACGGACCTGATGGGGAGACTGGAACATGGCACTGCCCAACAGCAGAACGTTAGGAACACTGCAGACAGTGAGCGGCCACACTAGTCAAGTGTCTCGGGCTCTCTGAGCCTTTCATCGGTAAAATTAACCGTTCAATGACTATTTGCTGTGTGTAGCGTGTGCCATACGTGGCCCTGGGACACATCAGTGGGCCGGGCAGGAGGGGACCGTCTTAATTTTGCGCTGTGACATCATAATGAAGCTCACGTGGCACAGACACAAGCCACGGTGTCTCGTTACTGTCACTACTTCTGTAAGAATGCAGAAGGGAGTGGCTGGCATGTTTTAAAACATTTCCCATGGTTTATTATTTTTCTTACGTGTGTCTGGCGTGGCCTTGCACCGACCCAGAATCAACTGTGAGCCCCAACGGGTCTTTCTTCTCTTGGGTTGTTTTGTCAGCCATTTGGTCAAAGCAATGAAAAACTAACAGATACAACAATTCTGTCTGCCCAGCCATTCCCAGATTACAGATTCGTGAGCAAAATACCCGAGGGTTATGATAGACGTTTACATCTCAGGTATCTGTACCTCATTAGCTATCTAGAGCATAATGCCATACTCCGCTCTTCCCCTTCAGAATTCAGAGAGATACGTCTAGAACATATAGCATGTGTCTCGCACGGCTGTGTCAGCCCATGAAAGCTGCCTCCTGTGGGTCTCAGTTCCCTCATCTGCAAAATGGGAGAGCAGTTGTAGCCTGCAGAACGTTCAGACTAAGCCGCCACTCCACACAAGCCTGCTTTTCATTTTGCTGCAGTCTGGTGTGACTTGTCACCAGAGGCCAGGGCTTCTCCCCAGGCAATCACCTGTCTGTGGGGCTCCTGAAACCACCCTCTCCACAGCCTGAACCTGTCTTTAAAGGTTTTTAAATTATTAATCAATTTATTTAGAGTCTGTGTATGCCAGAAGAAAACCGTGGGAGTTGGTATTCTCCCTCCACCATGTGGGTCTCTAGGATCGCACTCGGTGGTCAGGCTTGGCAGCAAGTACCTTTACCCGCTGAGCCATCTTGTCAGCCCACTACCCCCATCTTGGGCATAGACCTGAGCAAGGGCCTCTTGGAGTTGCCACAGTCTGGCTGTACATTTTCTGTTGCAATCCTAGTAGTAGGGGTGCTGGGAAATGACCATCCCAACAAGACAATGGAGCTGAGTTGCTGGAAGCAGAACTATGAGTCTGGGACAAAGAATTTACCTACGCAGAAGGCCTGGGCCCCATTCCTAGAACCACAAAATAAATAAGGAGTTGAGTTGTGAAATACAGGTATATTCCCCCGTATATGTGCAATACTAGAATAGTCTTCTTGCCGAGGGAGAAAGGGAAGAAATAAATTGTCGTAGGTGGCAGCATGGGACAATACCTATCCTGGGATGTCACAGGGCTCTGGCACTAAGCCCCTGTGACAATAATGATTGTAAGGATAGTGGCAAACCGAGACAACATACTTACGGTCACATGTTCCTTAACAAGGATCCAGTCTGGAGAGCACATTGCTGGGCACTTGCATCGTTAAGTGGCCATCAGAGCCTATATGTACAAATTCTGATGGCACACAGCCTTATACATGCTTAGACCACACAATCACACCCTCTATGTGCAGTCTGTCATTGACTGCTATGTGATGTGTATCTATATGTAGGAAATAAAGGATGTAAATTATCATCAAATAATTGAGGGCTTATAATTGAAGGCTTCCATGACACCTAAATCCATCACTCCCTGCAGGGACAGTTATGGCACAACGGAGGCCCAATCTCAGGATCTGATGACATCATTCAGTCATGACCTCTTGTACTCTAAAGGATAGGACCCCAAGCCACATGGGACAGACATTTAGGAGACTGGGGATGGGTGTAAGAATTCTTATTTTGCCAGAGAAGGCAGACCCTGCAGGGCTTTCTGGGCACCCCCTCCTTTGCCAGAGGAGGCAGACCCTGCAGGGCTTTCTGGGCACCCCCTCCTTTGCCAGAGGAGGCAGACCCTGCAGGGCTTTCTCGGCACCCCCTTCTTTGCCAGAGAAGGCAGACCCTGCAGGGCTTTCTCGGCACCCCCTCCTTTGCTCCCCAGACCATGCCTTCATCACTTCACTGCTTTCAGACCACAGCCAGGGTTCCATTGCAGCACAGCCTGGAGAAGCCCAAGGTCCAAACTACTAGCAACGGGTTTCAATGTTAGCATGCAAAAAGCTGGGTCTGACCCCCAATGACAGAGTCAATCGGTTATGAGGCAAGGGAGGGGGAAGGAAAGGCTTTATTACCATGAACTTAGCTGACTGGAAGATGAAGGACCACCTAGTCTTGGAGAGGCTGACTTGGGGGTGGTATGAGATGAGGGTCAAGTGACAGGCTCCGGTATCCAGTCTCACACGCAGTGAAAGACCTTGAAGTCCATGCCAATCCCCAAAAGTTTAGATCAAAGGGGGGGGGAAAGCGCTAAAATTAGACTGGGCCAAATTCACTGACACGGGAGCTGGTTTTCAGGATCAAATATTTTGCCTTGATCACTCGGGAGTCTTTTCATCTGCTGGGTGGATGAGCCGGAGTTTGCATTCAACAAAGGCCTCACTCATAGAGAAGAAATGTCAGAACATCTTTGGAACAGGGAGAGGGATGCATCCGGAGGCCAAGGGGAGCAGAGACATCAGGGAAGATGATAAATATAGCACCTGCTAGCCTCGTAGGGGAAGCAGGAGCACACTCCCCGCAACAGAGCAAAGAGGAATGCATACACAGAGCAGGGCCCTGCTCGCACTGAAGACTTCTGGGAGTCAGAGGCGACTGCGGGGGTCAGGCAGTGGGCATTCTTTGAGGTCAGTGTGGATAATAGTTGCCCGGGAGTCTAGATAGGGGAGAGCCCCTTACCATCAGAAACAAATGAGTAGATACAATCGTCAGAGTGAGCCAGTCTAGAATTACCAGTCCAGAGCAATTGTGGAAGTGTTTTCGGAAGCTGTGGGAGTTTCTAATCATTGTATCCCGGTTACCACAGGCAGGATGTGCTGGCATGGAACTAACAGTGATAAGATGGAGAAAAAGGTACCAGGTCAGACAAAGTGACTTGGGCGTGTAGCTGGGCAGTAGAGTGTTGCCTAGCGTCAAACTCTTAACGCTGCAAAAGTTAATTTTTTTTTTTTGAAAAGATAGGCAAGACTTGAATGGGGCTTACGCTTGTGAGTAGAAGCAAGCTATCACGGCCCAAAGAGGTGGCCAGGTCTGCCCACTGAGCATAGGAAAGGGCACATGTTCCACTGATCTGCTGTAGTCAGATAAGCTGGGTATAGTTTGAAAAGATGGTTTATCTTCTTGTGTACAAACATCTGGCTGTGAGGTTTGCAAGCTAATCGAGCAGTTATATTAACCCAGGAGTGGCCAAGTTTCTTCGGCTGTGGACACCAGCAACTCTCATGGATGCCCTGGCCTTATAGTGTAGTCATGGCCCTGTGATAGAAAGACTTTCAGTGTTTGGGCTACTGAAGAGGCAGCAAGACTAGGAAGAACACGTTCCAACCCCAGCGGGCATTAGGCCAAGTTAACTCTGCATGCTCATTCATGCACAAAACATCTTAAATAAGCAATGTGCTTCTACATGCATGGCCAAGTACAATCTGGCTCCTGGGGCAAGATGGTAAAGGGTCAGACACACTATGAAGACAGAGATGTCATGCCTTCTGCCTGGTTAGTCCTCCTTCAGACATATGTTAAAAAAATTCTGTATTTTCAATGAAAGTGCTTGTTTTCCATAGTGATGCTAGCATGGAGCTGAGACTGCACTACCCAGAGACAGGACCTCAAAATACATGATTTTTAATTAACCAAAAGCAAGAGTTGTCACTAGGCTCAGACTGGACATCTGAGTCCATTCTTGGGGTTTGCCATTCATGTCATAAGATGAATTTTCCCCTTGGTAGTGGTTTCTACCTTACCTTCATTTACTCCTTGATCGTGAGGGATTTGAGTGAAGCCACCCTGAACCTCACCGGCTCGCTGGTCCCTATAAACATCCTGCAGGCTGACCCAGCCTTCTATGTCGTGGCTGTTGAGAGGGAGCAAGGATGGAGCAGAATTGTGCTTTGAGTGGATGGCCGATTATGGGCTCAGAGGGTTTCCCCGCTTTTCTCTCCTTGTGGGGATCTCTGTCGCATCCATGGGGAGAAAGAGGACAGCCTTCTGCAGTTCTGCTTGAGAGTCAAACACTATCTGGAGTCCTCACAGTGAGGATGCCTTGCTTCACAATCAGTCCCCTGCCTCAGAACCTCACAGAGGAAAGATGAGGGTGGACACTGGGTCTCTTTGAGCCAAGTGGATGCTCTGGATCTTCCTGCATGGGGGAGAGAAGCTGGAGGTTACTAGACACAGACTCTGACCACTGAGTGTTAGCTGCTGGGAAACAAACAGCAAGCAGGGCGCTCTTGGCCTGGGCCTTCCCCATGGAGGAAGCGGTGGGTATTCACCCCGTTCCAGAAAGACCTGATAAAAGTGGGCATGCACAACAAGTAGGCAGGTTGCCACCTGGTGTCCCCGACCTAGAAAACAAGGGCTCTGGGGGAGGGAATACGAAACAGGAGCTCAGAGACCCCTTCCCGGAGAACATGGCCAGAGCAATACTCCATCCCTGAAGGCCTGAAGGGGAATGCCCGAAAAAAGGTTAGTCATTCTCATTACACCTCTATTAGCTTGCATTATTTATTATGTGTGTAGGGGTGCTCATGGAGACCAGAAAGGGGGCCAGATTTCCTGGAGTTGCAGGCTGTTGTGAGCAGCCCAGCATGGATTCTGGAAAGTCAACTTGGGTCCTCTGGATGAATGGCAAGTGTTTTTAAGTGCTGAGCCATCTCTCCTGCAACCACACTGGCATTTTGACTGAGGAAAAGAAGATGGATGGGTCCTTGGGGACAAAGACGATTGTCACCCATGCAGCAGGAGACGATGCCGAGGAAAGCTAACCTGGCTGTCTTTACTGGACTGGTCAACAATCTCTGACCCCTGCACTGTGGTTCTTGTCCTAGCAAACGTCTTCCGCCCCATTCCTCAGGAAGTACATTAGGAGCAGTGTGTAGGACACACAGGTCTGTATTGTTTTGTCCCCAGAGCGATCCAGTGCTCCAGTTCTCTGTCATAACAGGGCTTAAGGGACCTTGGATAAGCTGGCTACCCCACAGAGTATCGTGGCAGTAGATTGTATTGATGCCGCTTTGCTAATTGGACCCAACGCTGAGGGGTAGCCGGAATCCTAGATGTCACGGTGGTAAGACCTAGGAGAGCCAGCAGTCCAGGAGGCTGTCACCCCAGGGCCCAGATGGCCTAAAGCCACTGTGGAACATCTTCTCTCCCTCCCTTCCTCCCTCCCTCCCTCCTTCCCTTCCTTCCTTCCATTACCTTTTCTTTCCTTTCTGTATTCATGGGGGGGTGATGTAGGTGTGAGATCAGTTGTGTTGGGGTTGGGTTGGAAGTCAGAAGCCTACCTTAAGCATTGCCTCTCAGGAACTATGAACCTTTTTAAATTTAATTTTTTTAATTTAATTTTTAAGAAGAGTAGAATTAATGTTCCGTTACCACTTATCAGATGGCAGTTTGGTATAAATTTCTGTACTTGATACTTTTTTACAGATTAGAAAAACAGCAGGTTTTAACCAGCTGGTGGCTGGTTTTGCCTTTTCAGGACAGAGTTAGGCACATCCATTAATAGTGGCTTCTAGGTTTTCCTTCTTAGCTCCAGAAAAAGCCACCCGCCTTTGGGCCCATGTATAAGACTTGAAGGTCACCATTTGTGGCAATGTCCCGACAGTCCTCCACAGCTGCTTCAAGAGTATGGCATGCTGGATACTTCTCAGAGAGGAAACGAAAGGAGCTGATCCTTCTGCAAGGTCTGGGAGATCCAACACTACAAGCTTACTTCCTGCAGCGTCCAGGGTCTCCTGCAAAGCTTCCACGCTCTTGATCAGCTTCACCATTTGGGCTGTTGTGGGAAGGCACCTGCTGAACTACTGAAGAAACAGACCTGAAGCCCCAGACAGAGCACATGCCAAATTTAATATAATTTATCAGTGTTGTGGGTGTGCATGTCTCTGTGTATGCATGTGCATGTCCTTAGCAGTTAGGTATACAAGATGACCTGTGGCTCTCAGTTACGCTTCTCCCATACGCTAGGGCTCCATCAATTCTGGAAGTAGCCTTGGAAGTCAGAATGTAGCCTACACATGGCAGTGTGAACTTCTGCTATGCCTACGCCACTGCTGTGTGTCCAAGTGACCAACAGCAGAGGGCGCTGCCGAGCAACAGTTCCTGTAGCAGAGAGGGTAACAGCTTGGAGATTAATTCTCTCAGATCTCTCCCTCGCGGAAAAGATCCCTTTCCATACAAAGAGTTAGAAGCTGAGCTGCACATGTGTCTGTTTCCCTCACCTCCAGCGGTTTTGCTGAAGCCACGATTGCAGTCACACAGACCTTTTGCTATTGTTGAACGAAACCCCTGCCTGGAGAGGGCGTTTTACTGCTAGGGCATAGGAGCAGGGAGCTGGCTGACTTTACCTCCTCTGTCACCCCGCTCCTTGCTAAAGGGATAGAGAAAGGGATTGCTAGGGCTGAGACAGGGTCAGTTGGGGCCGTGTCGTGGGATGTATATAGATGATGGGGTGTGGACTAGTGGCCGGATGTGCCTTGCCATAGTCAGAGCAATGGGCCGGGAACCAAGGAATGAAGGTGGGGTTGGTGGGAGGGGGGTCTTTCACTTCCGTCCTGCAGATGCACTGCAGGAGAGCTGCTGGTTATTTGTTGCCTGTTTCTGTCATCTTGGACTTGGGGTTCTGGAGCAGCTCAATCATTAGCAATGGCTCTCAACCTCCCTAGTGCTGCACCCTTTAATGCAGTGCCTCTTGTTGTGGTGGCCCCCAACCATAAAATTAAATAACTATAATTTTGGTACTGTTATGAAGCATAATGTAAATATCTGTGTTTTCTGGTCGCCTCAGGCGACCCCTGTGAAAGGGTATTTGGTTCACAAAGGGGTTGGGACCCACAGGTTGAGAACCACTGCTCAAGCGGGTGCAGAGGTTCTCCTGATGATGTGAGTTGGACCCATCTTTGGCCATGTGGCCTCCTCAGTGTAGCACGGATTCTAATGGGTCTTAATAATAAAAACCCAGAGTCAGATAGTAGGGGGTGGAAGCTGAAAGATCAGAGAAGCAGAGCAGCCAGTCACTAGTTCTCACCTCTACAAAATCCTCAGACCAAATGGGGTATCCTGTCTCCAAAGTCCTCAGACTGAATGCCTTGAGCTTCTGCCTTCTTCTGCCTTCTATTTCTCTCTCCACCCAGCAGTATCCCTCCTGTCTCCACCTCCCGAGTGCTGGAATAAAAGCATGTGATCCCAAGTACTGGGATTAAAGGTGCGAGCCACCACTGCTTGGCTGTTTCCCTTTAGACTGGATCAGTCTTGTGTAGCCCAGGGTGGCCTTGAACTCTCAGAGATCCGTCTGCCTCTGCCTCCTGAGTGCTGGGAATGAAGGTGTGTGCCATCACTGCCTGGCCTGTAGAGCTAATTAGTGGCTAGCTCCAAACAGATGGGCTCGGGTAATGCATCCCAGCTGGAGCATGGAGCTGAGCAGGAAGGAGAGACAGGGAATCAAGGCAGTGGGGAAGCAGCTGTGCCGCAGCAGAACTGCAGGTGGAGATGAAGTGAGGCCCGGGCCCTACTTCAATTCCTGATCCTGCTCAAGGAAAAGACTTATTTTTAGACGTCTTTGAGCTGTCGGCTTCTCTCACTACCACAAGCCTGCAGTGATCAGATTGTAATTCCTACTCTCCATGAGTGAGGGGGTGCTTGTGGCTGGCTTCCAAACAAAGAACATGCAGAGATGGTAATATGAGCTCAGTTAACGTTATACTATGTTAGGTTGTCTTTCTGGTCAACTCTCTGTTGCTGGTTTTGAAGACGCAGCTAGACCCCACAGTTCAAGGCCAAGGGAGCTAGGGAGCAGATTTTTCCTTAATTGTGTCTCCAGATGAGACCCAGGCCTGGTTCCTTAATTGCAGTCTGCAATTAAGATACGAAGCAGAAGTCTCCGGCTAACCTGTGTTCAGACTGAGGACTGAAAGAACCTGTGGGCTAATACTGACTGTGGAAATATGTGATACAATACAGAAAAGTATAATTCAGGGTCAGGCGGTGGTGGTGCACACCTCTAATCCCAGCACGAGGCAGAGGCAGGTGGAACTCTCTGAGTTCAAGGCCAGCCTGGTCTACAGAGCAAGTTCCAGGACGGCCAGAGCTACACAGAGAAACCCTGTCTCAAAAAAACAAAAGAAAACAACAACAACAACAAAAAAGCAAAAACAAACCAAAAAAAAGAAAGAAAGAAAGAAAGAAAGAAAGAAAGAAAGAAAGAATATAGTTCAGGATTTTTTTAAGTGCCACGTAAGAAAAAGAAAAACAACTAAACCATTAGTGCTGAGGAGTGAAATTCATATCCCTACATAGCTTGTTGATATTATTACTTTAACTTATGAAAACTTTCAAATACACACAGAAATAAAAAGAAGAGTAAATAGCTCAAAATACAGAGTGAGGGGGAGAATTTCCCAGCTTCTCCCTTTCTCCGTCCTCCTGATGTCTGTGAGTGTCTCCCATTGGCTGAAACCAGCCAGCAGCCATGACAAAGCATGCTGGGAATTTCTGGGTTGTCCCTGCAGCAAATGCAGAATCCTAGCTTTTCTCCCTTGCTCCTCCCTCTGAGCTTAGCCAGCCTGCTGAGGGTTCAGAGAACGGATATGAGAGCCAATGGAGCCCACGCCTGGCACACCGACAGAGGCCCTGAAGCCCTCCCAGGCTGTATAAAAATATACAGCCCAAATTAACTTATGACATATCTGCTCTTTCTTGAGTGTTAAAATCATACTAAAGACTGTGCAGTGATATAAAACTCTTGTGCCAAATTATGTATGTGGTAGTTGATGCTCATTTTACAACATCCGTCTCCTTTCAGCAGTAAAATGACATCTACCTACTTTATAATGCATTGACTCTGGTGGCCCTCTCAATCCTTGATAGAAGAAGTCTGTGAAGAGCAAAAATCTTTGTTCTTTCCATATGATGACGGGGCCCAATTATCTAGGGAAATATGTAGGAGGAAGATGAGTTTGGGGAAAAGGGAAGGAATTAAGGGTATAACTGAGGGAAGCAGGGAAAAGTGGCTTCAACTCACTCCAGATAGAACTGAGGGATGAGTGCTTAGTGATTTCCAGTTGAATGAATAAGAAAGAGATCCATTTCCACTTGACAAAGCTGTCTAAGCGGTAAGGTGGACATAATGTCAGCCCTTAGCAGACACAGGGCCCTCAAAAAAAGCTGGCTGCCCAGGTAAGAGGGAACAGGTGGAGAAGGGATGCGGGAAAGCCCACTGGACCTGAGGTCTTATCCAAACCAAGAGGAGGTAGAAAAGCCGGCTCATTCATGACCAGCATGGTGCGATAAGTAAGAAGCTTGAAGCTTCAACCAGTCAGTCATGCCACTGACTTGTTCTGTACCCTATAAGTTAACAAATTACTCTCTTGACCAGACTTTGTTTATCTCTAAAGTGAAAGTAATAATAGAGCCTCTGTGGGTAGAATGAACTGTGCTCTGCACATGACGGACGCTTAGTGATGCTGGGTCCTGGGACTTGTTCAGACTCCCTGCCTCCTGGGTGCCCCCAGAGTGATGGGAGCTGTCCACAGTGCTGAAGCACACACCTGCTCTCCCTCCCTTCTAGCCTCAACTTTCCCTTCCTTTCTGATGTGGCTCCCCAGAGCCCTGGGGTCTGAACAAATTCAATTTTCCAAATGGTTTCTCTGGGCTCCTAAGAGGGACAGGAGGGAATGAACCATGTCTAAGGCACTCCCCAGGCAGAAGTCTCAAGACTCAGGACTCTCAAGAAGCTGGCACACAACAGGAGCAGCAGCCAGGACAGCACAGGAGGCCCCGGTCAGAGAGCGCTCAGACAGTTTGACCACTGAGGACTGGGTGTGAGAACCTCAAGACTAACAAAGATGTGGTGTCCACTCTAAAGGCCACCATGGCAGGTGAGTATGCTGGGGAACATGCCCCGAACAGAAGGCTGGGGTAAAGGGGGTGATCCTGGACTGATAGGAATTCTCCATCCTTGTTCTGTGGGCTGCTACCACTCTGGTTTGGGGTCTTCATGCAGACAAAGACTTCTCCATCTCTGAGTTCTAGGACTCTGATGGGAGTCTTTAACTTCATATGCTTGGCCTCATAAACCAAGCAGTAGCTAACCCTAAAGTCATCTCTAGCTCTAAAACAATGTAAATCCCCTCCCCACTTCAGGGTGATCCTTCCACCTATTGTGGCTGTTACAGAGGGACCAAAGGAGCTTATGACCAGGGGGGTATTTAGAAGAGAACTTGGGTAAGCTCAGAGACAGAGATCCCTGTCTCTAGGTGTTCGACCAGCTCATGGAATATCAGTGCTGAAGGATGTTTAGAGACTCAAGATGTACACTGAGCTCTCTTTGCACAGTTGAGGAAACCAGGGCCCAGAAAGGTCTGGATCACGTGCTACAAATCAGGACCAGAGCTGTAGTGAAAGGCTGTCCCTGCTGTGTCCTATTGGCCTGCTGTCGGCCACTGTCCTACAACAGGCCATTGACTGTAGTATTATTTACGTGCTGTGTCCTACCAGCAAAAACTCAGGTCAGAAGCCCTACCAGCATCTTCCAGGACCAAAATGCAGCCTCCTTTCTGAGCTTCAGTGTCCCCAGCTAGACATAGAGGGGTTGGCTTAGGCATCCTTAAGATTGATGGATGAATGGAGACAGGGAGAGGGAGAGAGAGAGAGAGAGAGAGAGAGAGAGAGAGAGAGAGATCATAAGGATGCTGTCATTACTGATTTGTCTTTGGCTGGGAGGTTGGAGGCTAACTTCCAGTTCTGATTTGGTTATACCTTTTGTGAGACCTTGGACAAGTCACTATCTACCCAGAATCAATTACCTCCTCTAAAAATGAGAGTTGAGAGTCTCCTTAGGAGCTTCTGGGAGGCCCCAGCAAACTCTGAGTCAGGGGCACTTTGGGGAACAGACTCTGAGGGAAGTGACTGCCACTTTGACCAATGAAGGCACATGTTTTGGTTCTCAGCTAGAGACAGGCAAAGACACTGTGTGGCCAGAGCTCATCCTATAGCCCTGAGGGTGGGTGGACCTCAGCTGGATGCTCGGGGACCACTCTGAGCATCACGAAAGGGGGCAGCTGGGTCCACAGCGCTCAGAAGCAAACAGGAGAACAGCCTTTCACCCTCCAGCCCTGAAGTGGGGAAGCAGAGTATTGCAGGCTTCAATTGGCAGGGCAAAGTGTTGGCCCTACACTCTGGAAACTCCACAGATGGAGAGGCTGAGGCCTCTCATGAAGCTGAGCCTCAGCCTCTGACCTCCTTCCTGCTCAGTTCTCTTTGCGTCTTCTGCCTCCCCTCAGAGATCTGAAGATGGTGGGGTAGTAACGAGGAAGAGGAGGGGTAGCTCCATTTAGTAAGCGCAGAGTCCTCATCCCCACCACACACGCGACACACTCTAGTTTCCACAATCCACCAGGTCACTATTTGTCCTCCCATTTTGCAGGTTGGGAAACTGAAGCTCTAAGAACCTCAGTGTCCAGTCCAAAGTTATGAGCTAGTGAGTCTTCTATATGGTTCCAAGTCTCTTCTCTCTCTCTCTCTCTCTCTCTCTCTCTCTCTCTCTCTCTCTCTCT
>LOJH01001356.1:18810-31618 GCA_001685095.1 Ellobius talpinus
CCATCCACTCATCCATCCATCCATCCATCCACTCATCCATCCATCCATCCATCCCTCTATCCATCCATCCATCCATTCATCCCTCTATCCATCCCTCTATCCATCCAACCATCCATCCATCCACCCATCCATCCATCCATTCATCCATCCACCTATCCATCACCCATCCATCCATCCATCCATCCATCATCCATCCATCCACATATCCATCCATCCACATATCCATCCATCCATCCATCCACCCATCTATCCATCCACCATCACTGGCCTACCTATCCTTCTATCAATGTACCACCAACCCTATTCACCTATCTAGCCCAACCACACACTCGTTCATCACTCTATCTTTTCTCTCCAATTGTTTACAAATCCACCTTCCCTAAAACTATGTGGATAGTTCTGTAAAAGGGGCAAGAGAAAATATAAAGAAGAGCTATGACCTTTCATGGGAGGTGTGGCCAGTAGCCAAGAAACACTAGGAGAGCAGAAAGGCCTCCCTTGGATGATCAGGGCTAGGGCTGCCCCCAGCTCACAGATCTCCTAAAAGTCCCACAGTGTTATGAGTAGGCTATTACCCCCCCATAGACACCATTAAAGAATTGAAGTTCAGAAAGTCTTGGTGACTTCCCAGAGTCACACAAGAAGTCAGTGGCTGAACTCAAGCTGGACAGTCCACCAAGTCTGTTGGCTCCAAGTACAGGATTCATTTTCCTTATGTCCACTGGTGGGTGTGGGGAAAGAGGTCCACACAGTTCTGATTGCTGTCATTCTGGCCATCATCCTTTGTGACGCATGTGACTATGAATGCAGGGAAGTACACACATGTGTATAAGTCACATACATGCAAGCACATTACCTAAAGCACACATGCTCACTGTGGCAGCAGTTGACCGGGCTTGGATATGTTCCTGTCTGTGCCTCCTTTTGTCGCAGACTTGGCCAAGCCTGTTCTTCCAGCCTAAATCTGTAGACACAGCAACCCTTGCACCTTCCCAGATACATGCCACCCCATCAGGCCTCCCTTGGCAGGAATGCTTGAATTTCTGACCCCAGGGCCACCTCAGCTTGCTTGATCACATCTGCTCTGTGATGCGTGTGTTCCTTATCGTAAGCGAGCACTCAAGCCCTGAGCCACGTCCCTGACTCCACGGTCCTTACACAGGTCCTTACACATGGTCTCCTCCCCTGAGTTTCACGTTCACAGCAGGGTGCCCAACCAGGCAGGATTGTAGCTGGAGACTTTTCTCTATCCTGCCTGGTCCAGCTGGACTGGGTTTCTCTCCCACCTGCTGGTCCCTGCAGCTGCTTATAAAATAATCACTTGGAGGCTTAATATTAATTATGATTGTTTGACCAGTGGCTCAGGCTTCTTACTGGCCTTTGTTTACCAATGGTAATAAAACATACTCATGGCATACAGAGGGGCATCCCACATCATGGGATTATTGCAGACTGAATGTGAATACCAAGAAGCCTCCTGGGGGAGGGAAGGGAGCTGAAACCCTCACCTGCTCATCTGCCCCTCTTTTCTTCTACAAATAGCAAATCCCGCCTCCTGTTCTGCCACTGCTCACTCTCAGGAAGAGAGAGCAGAACAAAGAGCGTCCTCCCATGGATGCTCTAGAAAACAAAGCCCTCCAGGGGCTTCAGCCTGTGACAGGCGGGAATGGCTGGAGACCTCACAGGGCAGGGACTGGAGAAGGCAGTAGCCGGGTTGTGAGGGGATGGTTACTGCTTTAATGACACCTGCCTTTCCCCCCCACACAGGTGTGCAGCCCCTGGACGGCTTCCTGACTCTGACACTGGCCTGTGTCTTGGCACTGATTGGTGGAGTCCTTACTTACCTCATCAGGTGAAGCTGATAGACCTGGCTCAGGCTTTCTGCATCCCCATCCAATAGGGCCCTCTCCATTAGCAACCAACAGGGGCTTTCCCCCACCTCTACTTCCTGATCTCAGGGCCTACTGCCTCCTTTCCCTGTCTTGGCTGCACCCAAGAAGAGCCAGGAGCCTGGCTGCCTCCTGAGAGCTCTGCTTGAGACTTGCGGCAGAAGCCTGTGATTCTGGATGAGGCTCTGCCTCTTAGCTTCAGGCTCCTGTTTGTGCAGTGCGGGACTGGCCAGATCCAGCCCAGGGATTCCCTCAGTGTTAAAAATGCTTCTTCCCTCTGTGTGCCTGAATTCAGAAGCTCCAAAGCCCCAGCCATATCCGTTCTCACCTCTAACAAGGAAACAGATGTATGCATCAGTAGGCCCATCAGGGAAGTTGCAGACCTGATCCCAAGGCCAATGGTCTCTGAGTAGACTGTATTCAGTGCTCGCCATCCCTGAAGCTGACACGGGAGATATAGAAAGACTAGGAGGCAGATGCTGAGTCGGAGGCAGGGCCTAGAGCCTGACCAAGGCCCTGCTGTTTCTCACTTCCAGGTTAGGCCTCCGGCAGCTGCAGCTGGTGCGGGGTCCCCATCGGATCCTGCTGAAGGCCCAGGATCTCACCTTCCTCCAGCGGACCCCCAGTTGGCGGGTGGGTGGGCAGACCTGGGCTGAGTGGGCAGGTAGGCAGAGGGGCAGGTTGGGTCTGGCGTCTTGATCACCCCTGCTCCTGTCCCAGAGGCTGTGTGGGGATGGTGGCAGCGAGCCAAGAAGTATGGTGGAAGGTGGGAGCCCAAGGTCGGTGATTCAAGGGTCAGCAAGGGGCCTACCGGCCGTCCTGGAACATCCCAACGTGGCCCTGTACCAGGTGAGGGCTGTCGCTACCCCACACCAGCCCTGTAAGACTGTCTTTGGCTTAAGGGGTCTCCTTCTGTTGGGACTTTCCTGGTTCCCCTAGCACACAGACAGCAGCCCCAGAACTAGGAAGCAGGACACCTCCCTCCCAGCGTGGTTCATGGGCTGACCTTGGGAATCAGTCAGTTTCAGCTGCTTGGCTTTGTTTGGCCTTGGCCCAGAAAGCCCACCTGCTCAAGCAATGAGATCCCCAGACCTTAAAACCCAGGGTGAAGGCAGTACCTAGTCAAAGGCACCTCCAGCTCACAGAGAATCTACAGAGTCAAAGGTCAGAAAAGCAATATTACGGTTGCTGAGCAAAATTACAGCCATTTTCCAGATGCCATTAGTCTCAAGTTCAAGTATTTACTGATATGTGGTTCTTTGCCTATGGCTGCCGTGGTTATTGAACTTGGCTGATTGTTTCCATAGGAAGCAGAACAAGGCTTTGTGGCTTATTTTCCACCTTCTTCTCGCCCCTCAGCAACCCCACTCTTTCCCTTTCCTTCCAAAGGGGGGCTTTAATGACACACAAAGCACAATAGGGCAGCAGGCTGCAGGTGAGGCTGTGCGGAGGTGACCCGCTAGGGACCAGCAATCCGCTAGGGACCAGGGTGGGCAACCCGGTAGGGACCAGAGCTGGGGGCGGGGGCTGGGACCACACTGGGAGCTGGGCCTCGTCCTTTCCTGCCCTTCTGGAATCCCTCGTCACAGCTTGAGTATCACAGGTGCCTGAGCTCTTCATGGTAAAGCTGGCCTCCAGCCAGGACCTGCTCGTTGGCTGTACCTCATTAGTCCTCATGGGTTGGCTGCCTTGCTTTGCAGAGCCTGAAGCTGAGGCTAGGACTAGACATTATCTACCTAGGTCTCAGGGTTCCAGGGAGGTCAAGTGAGGAGTGGGCCTCGGGTCCACCAGCCAGAGCCTCGCCCTCCCTGAGTCTCAATAAAGTCTGCTTACTGCTCCCATTGACCAGGATATGCCCAGCTCAGAACACAGAAGAAGGTGACGTGTAGGGTAGCCGCTAAGTGCAAGAGATGATTGGCCTGAGATGGCCCAGCTGGTGAACTAAAGCACAAGCTCTTGTTCTTCTGTTCATGTCGTATTTATTTATATTTTCTTTAGCATCCTGACCACAATTATCCCTCTCTGCTCTCCTCCCAGTCTCCGCCTTCTCCCCGCACCAATCTACTCCTTTGCCTCTGTTTCTCTCCAGTCCTGGAACTTGCTTTGGAGACCAGGCTGGCCTTGAACTCACAGAGATCCGCCTGCCTCTGCCTCCCGAGTACTGGGATTATAAAACAAAACAAAACAAAAACCTCTTGTTTTGCTTAAACAGGGAGACTGGGTATGGCTGAAGAAGTTTGAAGCAGGCATGGCTCCTGAGCTGCGGCCGAGCAGCCTCAGACTCCTGAGGAAGGTAGGACCATAGACAGAGGGGTGCAGGGGGCCAGAGAGGCATGTGCTCAGGACACCCCCACTGGTCCCTACCTCCCTGGGCAGGCTTCTGGCCCGAGAGTCATTGCTTTCATTGTTAGCACTGCCCAGTGACAGTTAGTCACCATCGTGGTCACCATCACATCCCAGCATCCCTCAAGCCATGTCGACATCCCAGCATAAGCCTTATAGCTCTCTGGCAAAGCTCTTCCTCCCCCAGCAATGGAATCTGGGTACCACCAAGGGTCCTCAGTCTGTGCTTGCGTCCCTGAATCCATCCCTGTATCTGGTGTTTACTCATAAGCTGGGCAGAGGTTTGGGCTTAGGAGAAGAGGTTCCGTTTCCTGAGGGAACTTCAGTCATCATCACAGACCGTATAAGCACCTTCTCCCGAGAATATCACCATCAGAGAGGCACAGGGAAGGGTAGGCAGAGCTCAGGAAGACCTCTACCTGGTGTCCCCTCCCCGTAAGACAGAGCCAATACTACCCAGCCCAGGATAGCTGTGAGGAGGGCAGGGTATATACAGAACAACCTAGAACTGTCCCTGGCAAGTGGCATGCCTTTGAGAAATGGGGAATTTAATCAGATTGTGGCTTTTGTTATTTTTTTATTATACCCAGCACTGGCTATCTGAAATGAAATTCCGAGAGATTACATGACAGGGGCAGTTAGGCATTTCCCTTGTAGCCAGTGTGAGCAGCTTCTCTGAGAAAGGTCAGCCAAGTTTGGGGGTTGCTTGCAGATAGCCACAGAACTTCTCTGAGCCTTTACTGTGTGCCATTCTGGCTATCTATCGGAGTATAACAATCTACTATAAAATGCAGTGGCCAAAAACAACGGTGCTTTTAGGTCTTACACTTTTGTAAGGAATTTGGTTAGGGCTCAGTTGGGTGATTCTGTTCAGTTTTATGACGGGTGGAGATCAGCCTATGGGGTTCAGCAGTCAGAACTTGGCGAGCCGTGGCCTGTAAGTCAAATCCGACCAACTGCTTATCTTATAAATAAGTTGGGACACAGCCATGCTCTGTCTTTTATGTTTTGTCTCTAGCTGCCCTCCTGTCTCCCTGGCAGGGTTAGAATTTGTGACAGAGATGTGCAAAGCCTAAAATATTTATTATTGGAACCTTTTTAGAAAACCTTGTGGTTTCTTGGTTCAGAGGGCCCAAAGATCTCCATTCATGGGCAGGGCAGGTGGGTACGGAGTCTAGTGGGATCTGACTTCTTTCTTATACTCTCAAAGCTGTCTACTGGTGTCTCTGGATTCAGGGACGGTCTTGGGGTACTGCAAGGGATGGGAAATAGGAGCTGTCATTTCCTAAGACATAAGACTGCCCCGCAGTGTTCAGTGATTCACAGTAGTAACAGAGCGCACTTAGGGAGGGGCAGAGGTGACCTCTCCATGGCAGGAGTGGGAACGGCTTTCAGGCTGTTCTTGGGGCTCTCAAAGGAGGGAAGACATGCAGCCACCCCTCCCCACTTAGTTGACCTCTGAGCCATCTTTGTGAAGAAGACCTTGCCAGTCAAGGATTTGATCTGTCCAGGCTGGGCCCTCCATTAGGGAGCTGCCTTTCTTTGCTGCAGGCAGGGGCCCTCCGCTCCCCATCCTCCTGCAATCCTGTAGGCTGCTGCAGAGAGGATTGATAGTATTCAGATCAATGGTGTCAATCAGGTGGAGAAACAGACCTAGATCTGACTCTGTGGAGGTACCTACAGCTCCTCCACTCCTCCATCCATGATGCTTCCATTAATTCATTCTTTTACTCATTCATTCATTCACTCACTCACTCATTCATTCTTCTACCAATCTGGCCATCTATCCATCAATGTGTCTGTCTGTTCATCCACCCACTTCACCCATCCCATCCCTGTCCGTCTATATTCGTCTGCCCGTCAGTCCATCCATTCAATTATCCACCCACCTACTGACCATCCACCACCTTCCCCACCCACTACCCCTCTATCTATCCACTTATCCTCCTGTGCATCTGCCCATCCACCCACCCATCAGCTCACACCATCCACGTACCCATACCAGGGCCTTGATGCCCAGGGACCTCTAAGGTGCCTTTTGCCTCTGTAGATGCGGGAGATGCGGCATGAGAATGTCACTGCCTTCCTGGGTCTTTTCGTGGGCCCTGAGTTTAGTGCCATGGTGCTGGAGCACTGTCCCCGTGGCAGCCTTGAGGACCTGCTTCGGAATGAGGCCCTGAAGCTCGACTGGACCTTCAAGGCCTCCCTGCTGTTGGATCTGATCAGAGTGAGAGGCTCCCCAGGAGCTAAGAGTTAAGGGGGTGGGGAGATGGGACACGCTCAGATTTCCCACAGCTTTGTGTAAACGGAGACCACACTTTCATTTCCCAGACCCCCAGACCCCAATAATCACATAAAAACTATATTAACTACAACACTGTCTAGCCAATAGCTCTGGCATATTCTTGACTAGCTCTTACATCTTAACCCATTTCTATTATTTTATATTTTACCACAAGGCTGCCTCACCTCTTGCTTCTTGGGTAGCTACGTGGTGTCTGTCTGACTCTGCCTTCTTTCTCCCTCTATCTCTGTTTGGATTTTCCACCTAGCTATATTCTGCCCTGCCATAGGCCAAAGTAGCTTCTTAAACATATTCACAGCACACAGAGGGGAATCCCACATCAGCTTTGAAATCTGACAATATCAAAAACAAGTTGAGGCCAGAGGCCTCTGGGTCCCGTGGATGTTTCACGGTCTTTCTCACTCCTCAATGACCTCACATGTCTCCTCCCAGGGTGTGCGGTATCTGCACCATCGGCGGTTCCCCCACGGGCGCCTCAAGTCCAGGAACTGTGTGGTGGACAGCCGTTTTGTGCTCAAGATCACTGATCATGGTTATGAAGAGTTCCTGGAATTCCACTGTTCTCCCAGACCACAGCCAGACCCAGAAGGTTGGCTGGGCGGTAGGGGGCCACCAGTAGGGTGTGCTGTATTGGCATTTGTGAAGCAAGGGGAGGGGGAGGTGTCAACAGTTTTTGTGTTGGGACCTGGAATTGGAGGGTTTTCTGTGCTGGAAGAACCTAAGGCCCTTGACCTGGGAATGCAGGAGACCAGATACTTCTAGGTCCTCTCGGGCGCAGAGTTGGCAGCAGAAGACCCTTTCTTATGATTGCAGAACTTCTGTGGATGGCTCCCGAGCTGCTGCGGGGGTCTAGGGGATCCAGGAAGGCCAGCTTCAAAGGCGATGTCTTCAGCCTGGGTATCATCCTGCAAGAGGTGCTTACCCAAGGCCCACCCTACTGCTCCTGGGGACTCTCAGCAGAAGGTACATGTCCTCCCTGTCAGGACTCCCTGGACCTCAGACTGATCCTGCAATTGTCCTCCTACCCCACCCCACTGTCCAGTCCCAGAGATCTGTCCTGCAGATTTTCGGGGTATCTCAGCCAGAAAGGTGGGGCAGAGGCATAGCTGAGCTCTTGATGGATGGTCTTTTAATCCATAGGGGCCTGACTTTTGCCTTCTTCCACCAAAGTCCTGCCCAGTGGACACTGCCCATTTCAGGCCTGGGTTTAGAGAGTCAGGGAGGGGCAAGGTAACAGATGTAGGGGGCCATTTGGTCTCTGTGCTTTACATCTGCCTGCTGTGGAAAAGGAAGACCACCCAGATAGGCTCTGCAAGCCTTGTTACCAGGTGAGGCCCTCCAGGTAGGGCATCAACATTTGGGTGCAAGGATCAGAGACCTTCAGATGGGGATCAGCCCAAGCCTGCTGCGTCCTGGAAGGTGCTTTCTCCAGCCTTGGAAAGTGCAGAATCCAGAGCTTAGCTTTCTGAACTAGGTCTAAAGCTGGCTCCACAACCATGCATCCTGCAATTTTGAATAAATCCTTTTTGGGTGTCAGCCTTAGTTTCCTTGCCTGTAAAATGGGGACCAGGGGGCCTGCCTCATAAAGTCACTCTGTGTTCAGCTTTGCACACAGATCGAGGGCCTGAAACGTGATAGTGGCTCAGTCAAATCTGCCTGGGTGCTTTGGGGATGGGCTAATGGGGGGGGTTCTCACATTCTCTCCTGTATCCCACATTTTGGAGGATGCCTGTGTGCATAAGGGCCCTTTGTGGTTTCACAGGCACTCTCTCTAGTGTGTCTGATGCCCTGGTTGGTAACAAATGACTTTTTCAGAGAAGATTTAAATATTACTCAAAGCAGGGCAGGGACTTCTCAAGGAGGGAAGTGGGATTTGGGTGGTGCTCTCCTCATCCAGGCATGGCGTCCTTAGGGACCAGGTGAGCAGCCTCCTACACAGAAGCCATCACTGTTGAGGACAGTGTTGAGAGCAGTGGGTGTGAACAGTAGACCTGGCACAGCAAGAGGACCCGGGGACCACCCCAGGGCTATTGTTCTTATCATCCTCTAAGATGCTGAAACCCAGGCCTGGGGGAATGGCTCAGTCTGCCAAGCGGCAAAGCGTTTGCCGTGCAAGCATGCAGACCCAAGTCTGGGTCCCAGCACCCATGTAAGAAGCTGCATGTGGTGCTGCAGCAGTAGAAAGGAAGAGACGGGGGGCCCCAGGGATTACTGGCTGGACAGCCAGACTGGCAAGCTCCAGGTTTAGCGAGAGAGCCTGTCTTTAAAACTAAGATGGAGGTTGATTAAGGGAGACACTCTGCATTGATCTCTGGCCTCTACATGTGTGCCATCTGCGCACACGCACCCCCAACACTTCCCCCCCACACACACACCCTACGTGGAATGCCAGAGCCTCCACACTGTCCTCAGCTTTTACTATCTGCTGGCTGCAGAACCCCGATGACAGACATTGCTCAGAAATCTGCAATGCTTTGAAATGGATTTACATCTCATTCATCACAATGCAATCGGCGTGCTTCTAAAAACACAGCTGCTCGTGTGAGTGTGCTCTGTATCACTTCCATCTGCACGCTCTTCTTTGTAAGCACACAGCCACCCAGTGCCTGCGGTCTGAGGCCCTTGGGGTCTGCTGCCTGAGGCTGGGACCCTCTAGACAGAGTGGAAATCCAGCCTACTGTCATGTCCGCTATTTACTGGCCTGTAGAGATGTTCCTTTATGCTCTGAGCCTCAGTTTTCCTGTTTGTAATATTGGACATTAATAGCCAGTGTGTGGTAGCGCAGACCTGTAACTTCAGCATTCGGGAAGCGGAGGCAGGAGGATAGCGAATTTGAGTACAGCCTGAGCTGCACTGTGAGTTTCAGACAAGCCGTGGGCTGCCCTGCTTCAAACCTGCTTCAGAAGCACAACAACCAAGGTGAGGGATGTCGATCAGGACGAGCACCCAGTAGAGCGCTAGCCAAGCATGAACAAAGCCCTTGGTTTGAATCTTAGCATAGCATAACCAGGCATGGTGGCACACGTCTGTAGAATTGGGATCAACCCTTGGCATGCATGGGCATCAGAAATTTAAGATCATCTTTGGCTACGTAATAAGTTTGAGGCCAGCCTGGGGGAGATCCTGTCTCAAAAAACAAACAAACCCCTACCCCAAACCATAGAGAGATGGTGACTTCTCACTATCCCCTACATGGTGGCCAATCTAGGGTAGAGAGAAGGGGACTGTAGAGGAAGAGAAGAGGGCCCCAGGCCTCCTCAGAGGTTACCCCGCTATGGCCCAACCTGTCCAGACGACCGATGTTCTACGTTGATCTGTGGGCTCAGAGCCTGAGCACAGAGCCCAGCCCCTCTTCTTCTCGGTCTTGATGAACTCTTGGCTTTGCCAAAGGCAGTTGTCTGGGGTGGGGTGTGGGACGCAGGCACAGGGTGGCAGAGCCAGAGAACTCGAGCACTGGTCTCTGGACCTCCCTGTACGGGCCTCACCCGGTGGAGCAGGGATGTCTTGGATGTCAGTCTCGTGAGGAGTGCTGTGGTCTCTGGGTGTTGAGACGGGTATGGAGGGCTAGGCTGTCAGGTTTCAACCACAAGGCTGGGAATCTCCAGAACAGTAGCCTTGCGAGAGCCTGCCACATGCCAGGCACTGCCTTCTGCACCTCCTACCTCAGCATCCCTCAAGAGGAGGCCTTCTGTCCCCGTTTCACAGATGAGGAGACTGAAGGTAAAGGGATTGCCATCTTCTTTGCCACCCTATAGAGAATGGTAGCAGATTTGGCACTGAAACCCAGCTCTCCTAGTCAAAGGCTGAGACCTTTCCTCTGGCCACAGCCTGAGGCAGACCCAGGAGAATAGCAAGGCTGGGTGCCCTGACCAGCTGTGCAGGAGACATGGAAAGTCCTGGGAGAATCCCTAAGGGCCCAATTCCCCCTTCCCTGCCCTACCACAAGACCCCTCCCATAATCCCTCAGGGCATCTTGACCCAAGGTATACATGGGAATTTGCTGCAGAGATCATCCGGAAGGTGGCATCTCCCCCTCCTCTGTGTCGGCCACTGGTGTCCCCTGACCAGGGACCCTGGGAGTGCATCCAGCTGATGAAGCAGTGCTGGGAAGAAGATCCAGACGACAGGCCCAGCGTGGACCAGATCTACACCCAGGTCGGTGCTCCCCAGAGGCATGGGGGCTTACAAGCACTCCTGTCCACAGGCCTGGCTTGGCCCAGGGCAGGCCACATGCATCTCCGGGGCCTGGAAAGGATGGGTAGTCAGGGGACACACATCAGCAGTACCACTCTGAGGACAGCTGTAGAAAGAGGGCCATGTGTGCTGTCCTGCGGGTCCAGCTTTTTCTCGGTCACTCGATCTTCACGGCAACCTTCTGAAGCACACTGCCACGTTCTTGGCTCTGTAGAAGATACAGGAGGCAGAGGCAAGCTCCCAAGGGACCTCACCAGGTGACTGGCTGTGTCCCTGAAGAGCTGCTGAGGAGCCTCACCCAAGACCAGGCCTCCTATCACCTGAGCAGAGGAGACTTTAGTGACTACGGAGACAATCATGGTTCCCAAGTCAGTGAGGGGGAGACTAGATGAACTCTGGGGTCCCCCTATCCTGCTTCGGGACTGCAGTCGGAGGGCTGAGGCAAGCCTGCACCTGACTGAGGATAGCTCTCCCCCAGGGCCAACCCATCAAACCCAGGGGTGCAGTTCTACCACCTGTTCTGGTCTCAGAGTCCCCAGCCTGCTCTCCTCCAGGGCCGACCCATCAAACCCAGCTCTACATCCTGTTCTGGCCTCATCATCCCCAGCCACAACACCAAATTACCAAGGTGAAGTTCAGCATCACAGACAGGCAGGTGAGGCGAGAGAGAGGCAGCATGGCAGACCGAGATGATCTACAGGGCTCCTTGGGACACTGGCACATACCCCCACGCATACCGTGGCACCATGGGGCAGCTTCACAGATGACCCTCTGGATTTCAGAGTTAACAAAACTCCAAGGGTCACAATGATGGGGGCGGGGTATATGAGTTAGGACAAACAAAGATGGCTGAAACACCAGGGTGATATCTCCCTGGGGAGGTTAGAGGTCATCCTGGCTAGAAAGCCAGGGGAGGAGGCACTGGCATTACTACTCCATATCTGCGACTGAAAAAGACCCCTGTTTGAGGCCCATGGCAAAGAAAGCTACGGTCACACACTGTGCTTAGCATGATGAAGGTGGGATTGCATCCCGCCTCAGAGAGGGCAGGGTCAGAAGGCCTGAACCAGCTACGTTAACTCTCACCCGTTGTTTGGGGTAACTAACCTCCCCTGTTCTCTTGGCCTCCTTCTATGAGGGCTGGAAAGAGGTCTCACTTATGGCCACAGTGACCTGATATGAAGACCCAAAAGAGGCTTCTCTCCACTTGGCAGTGGCAGTAGCTGATTTTCTTTACAACAATGGGTTTAACCCTCTGTTGTCTGCATGGGCATTGGTGGATTGTATGATCTGTGTTTCCATTTTGGTTTCATTGCTAAGAAACTTGCTTCCAAACACTGATCAGTTTCTACGTAGAAACCCTACTCCTGAATTTAGTCTTTTTTCCCTTAATCATTAGTTTCCTTTGGTTCTAATGCCCTTGGATACTTAGAGAGGGAGAAGAAAAATAGAATTTTATATATTCTACTTATCCATTTGTCTATCCTTCTATCTGTTCACCTATCCATCCATCTGTCTGTCTGTCCATCCATCCATCCATTCATCAAGACCCCATTCATGCTTTCACCCACCCATAACGACTCTGTCTGCCTTGGAGAAGAACAGAGTATCCTGCCAACAATGTTATTGTGAGACCACATGTAACCCAGTTTTATGTTTGTCGATGATGATGCTTGTCGGAACACAAATTCCTCTGCTAAACTCTGTTCCTACTGACCCCATCCAATCCAGAGATTCCCCCCACCTCCCTCTGAACCCCTGTGTCTTGCTGATCCACATATCTGCCTTCACTTCAACCCATCTCCCCAGCTGGGGGCTCCACCTGGCTACTCCCAAGCTGCGGGCAGGAAGTGTTGATCCGTATGAGTGAAACTGAGATCTTGTTCTTTCTCCAGTTCAAAAGCATCAACCAAGGCAAGAAGATGAGTGTGGCTGACTCCATGCTATGGATGCTGGAGAAGTATTCCCAAAGTCTGGAGGGCCTGGTCCAGGAGCGGACTGAGGAGCTGGAATTGGAGAGGCGGAAGACAGAAAGGCTGCTCTCACAGATGCTCCCTCCGTGAGTTGCCTGCGGGTA
>LOJH01001356.1:31636-48958 GCA_001685095.1 Ellobius talpinus
GGGGGGGGGGAGGCAAGATGGCAGCTTGGTGCAGCACCACTCAGTAGCTCATGTCAGCTCATACTTCAGGAGTCTGACCCGAGTTGTTCACTTCAGGCATATTGAAGCACAGCACAATCTGGCGAAAAACTGTTGATGAACTCAGTCCTGCATGCACAACAAAGCTCGCCTAAATCTCTTTGAGGAACAAAATCAGCTAAATACAGATCAGACCCAACCACGTTGAAACTCTTTGTAAAGTGCATGTGACAACTTCCATAAAGATGGGTTCTATAGAGTGACGGAGAAGGACATTATGAAAAGGGTCTGAGGGGGCCAGGTGCCAGCTCTGGCCACACAGATTGCACAAAGGTCACTACGCTAGAAAGAAAATTATGGTGGTGGCTCCAGCCTTCTGGGTGGAAAGCAGGTATCGTATTCTTTTCCTTGAAGGAACAACCCTGTGTGCTTAATGTTCTAGGTTCCCCTAGTGCATGTCTGTGGGCACAGACAGCTCCGTGCCCCCTGCACATGTTTTGATGCTTGAGCGCAAATGTGTGAGCATGCGTGTGAGCACAGAGTTCAGCGTCAAGCGTTATTTCTGAGAATGCCTTCCACACTGGTCTTTTGAGGTAGAGTCTCTCTTCATGGTCTGCAGTTTGGCTGGGCTGACGGGCAACCTCAGGGCTCTTCCATGCTCTGCCTCCTCAGACTGGGATTGCAAGCATGCATACAACCCTGGACTTTCATGTGTGTTCTAGAAATCAAAATCAGGTCCTCACTGTTATACAGCACCCTTACCAACTGACCCTCCTGCCCCTCTGCTAACCACTTTACCACTTCTCATTTATCTGACTTAGCCTTTCCTCATGCATGGGGCGCTGAGTTATATATACCAGTTTTGGGTTCCTACTGCCCATGCCCTGGGAGCAAGGAGTGTCCACAGTGCTCCTAGCTCACTTCCAAGAAAGTCAGGACAAGTCTGCACAGCATAACTGGAACACCGGCCAGCCGGGGACTTCCTTCCTCTCATATCTCCAGCCTCCAAACGGGGTCCTCACCTGGCCCCTCCCATTCCTTCAGGTCTGTTGCCAATGCTCTAAAGATGGGGAGGACCGTGGAGCCAGAGTACTTCGACCAGGTCACCATCTACTTCAGTGACATCGTGGGCTTCACCACCATCTCAGCCCTGAGTGAGCCCATTGAGGTGGTGGGTTTCCTCAATGACCTCTACACGCTGTTTGATGCTGTTCTGGACAGCCATGATGTGTATAAGGTGAGGACAATAGGAAACTTCCCTCCTTTCCCTCCCTCTGCAGCCGTGCACTGCAAATCTGTTTCCATCTACATACATGTGCAATTGCATCAATTTACTGCAATGTTACACAACTGTTGCTGTATAACGAATGATCTCAAAGTCCAGGAGCATACAGTGAAAGCGTGGGTTACAAGCCTCAGAATGGATTCTCACACACACCTCTGGCTAGCTGCAGGCAAGGTGGGAGCTTTGTGATCTTAGCTTGGTTTTCTGTGTCTCTGGAGCCTTGACTTGAGGGATTCAGCTCTGGCCTATCGCTCTCTGAGATAGTTCACATGCGTGGCTGGGTTCTAAGAGAGGGCAGAGGCGTGCTGGCTTCTTGAGCTCGAGCCTGGGCTTGGCACACTGCTTTCCTTGACAGATTCTGTTGGCCAAGGGAGACAATATGGCCAGCTTGAAGAGAGGGGAGGAGCAACACCAGACGTGGATGGGAGCTGTTGTAGCCACACTGCAGGGATGGGAGCCTTTTCAGTCACCTTGCAGGGATGTGGTTCCAAGGAGGGATGGAGAATGTCCTCTGAGTTTATTTGTTCACAATGCTCACACGTCCTTGGTCTGTCTGTTTATCCTCTATTGTTTTTCATGGGTGGGCCCCTTTGTGCCTGGAGCATGGATGCAGAGACAAGCCAGTTCTGGTCCCACCCTGCAGGGACTCTCAGTCCTGTAGGTGGAAGATGGCAATAACCCCCATGACCATGACAATGGCAAAAGCTGAGGGAGTGAGGAACTGGTATGAGGAGAGTAGGGAGGGTTCAGGAAGAGGAGACTTCTCCCCAGCACCGTCCAGCTTGGGTAACGCCATTTCGGCAGGCCATGGGTCATTGTGGTGGGACACAACATGGGCCAGCAGTAGCAGAGAGGGGACAGGCTTCAGGGGTCCTGGCAGAGGCACCAAGACCTTCTGTGACCTGTTTCTGGTGTGTCTCTAGATCCTGGGTTTGGTTCCAGCATGGCCAAATGTGTTGCTTTGGCCAAATATCTTCCCCTCTCTGGGCCTGCTTCCTTATCTGTGCATCAGACAACCTCCATCCTGGCAGTTTGCATAGAAGCACATGTCAGCTGCGATTGGGAGAGCAAGGGGCTCACTGATTCCTCTGTCAGCTCCACTCTGCTGTAGAGACCCTCCTGCACCCTTGCCTCCCACACCCCTGCCTCCTGCAACCCAGCCTCCCACACCCCTGCCTCCTGCAACCCAGCCTCTTACTGTTGGTCTAGGAGCTGGTACCCAGGGCAACTCCAAATGGGACAGAGAAAGTGGGGAAGGGGGTTCAGGTGTCATTCTACTCCAGCCCTGTTGGCTTTCATCCCCCTGTGTGGTCCAGCAACTCCTTTGAGCCATAGTCCTGGGAGGAGGGGGGAGGGAGTAGGGCAGGGGCAGCTTCTGGAAGGAGTCAGGGGTTGGGGCAGGCAAACGTACTGTTGACTGCATTTCTTTTAGTGTCTGTCCCAGCACTTATGGAGCACCTACTGTATACAGGATGCTGTTAAGGGCTTTGATCTGTGAGGAAGGTGCTGGACCCCCTAACTTACAGATGAGATGGTGTAAGCACGGTGGCTTATGTGACCTGAGGCTTGAACTTGCAATTGGGTCCTCAGCCCCTTGTAGGACGTTCACCCTCTTCATGATGAAGATTCTTTTAGGATAAAGTGGCAGGTCACAATGGCTCACAGTGGAGTCGACCCATCTCTCCTGAGTGCACTTGCTGTTCCTCCTTCTCTGTGGACCTTTGTATTTCTCTGAGGGTTCGAGCCTCACCAGCTCTTCTCATATGCTCCCCCCCCCCGCCATTCATCCACCTCTTCCTCTTTGCCTGCTGCTGTTAGCCAGACTTCTAGGCTCCTATTTGCTCCCTTGCCTGCTAGACGCTGTGAGATGTTCTGCTTGGTGCTCTCAAAATTCCCCCTGGCAGAACTTGGTGGCTCAATCCTGAGCCCCAGAAAGGAGGTCTGCTCAATCCTGAGCCCCAGAAGCAGAGCCAGGAGGAACCCGAGTGTCCTCAGGCTACGGTAGACACTAGCCCCTGCAGACATACAGTGGGGACCCACAGAGGCCTCTGTTACTGCCATGGGAGTACTCAGACCCCCTCCCCCTCTGCTGCAAGGGGCTGGAGGGGGGATTCCATGTCTCCAAGTGGTGTCTGGCGGCCCACACCCCAGCCTTCTGTGGATCCCACAGGTGTCTCCCGGAGCCCCCTTCCTTTGATCTGCCCTGAGTCACCTTGGCCTGTCTCTCCTGCCTCTGTCTCCTGCCTCTGCTAATCTTTCCTCACACTTGTGCCCCTCCCTGCTCTGAATCACGCCTTGGCTTCTTGGCTCTGAACTCTGGCCAAGAGGCCTGCATCTTCCCGGCAGAGGGAAATAAAATCAAACAAGGCCTGCACACCCCTCCAGATGTGGGCAGCAGCAGGCCCGGTCCCTGTGATGTGTGATACATCTCTCATCACTCCAGCCATCTGCCTCGGTTTCCCTCCCATCCGTAGCAGGATCTAGTTACAGCTTTGGAACTTTTCTGGTCTGAAAAGCAGTCATTCAAACAAACACATGTGTGCGGATTGGGTGGGGGTGAAGGGGGGAGAGTGGTAGTGGTGAGGGTGGGGAGGAGGGGTGGGGCAGGGCTGAGAGGACCACCCCAGCATCAGCATCGCTGAGTAAGCTCTGCTCTGACTGTAGCGTGGAATTGAGTGTTGGGGCTCAGGGTGCAGGACAAGGCATGGGACAGAAGATAGGGGGATAGGGGACAAGGGTATGATTACAAGGGTGTGGCCTGGAGTGTGGATGTGTGAGGCCCTGGCTATCTACGCTATTAAACAGTCCTGAAGCTTGCCTGCCCTCCCAGCCTGAAGCTCCTGTTAGAAAGGCAGGGTTGAAGAGCCTGTGGCTCAGGACGGTTCTGCTGGTTAGCAAAGGAGTGCCGTCTTTCACCCAGTCACAACATAATGTCAGCACCGGCTGCCTGCAGCTCTTCCCCACTCCCAGCCTTCCATTGAAAACCTGGAAGGAAGAAGCATGCATGCTGAGCAAGGACCTTAGGAGGGAGAGCTTGACCTGAAGGTCTTCACAGCATGCCTCTGATTTAGCCCTCAACACACATGAGGCTCAGAGAGGACAAGATCCCTTGCTGAGGTTACACAGTGAGTCAGTGGCACAGTTAGACTCCCCTAGAAGGCCTCCCTTGATCTCGCTTCTCCTCTTCTGTGACCCTGCCCCTTCTGAAGGAAGCATACACAAGACAAGCAGCCACAACCTCACTTACAGGTTCATCACCAGGCATCTCTGGGCACACCAGCTCTGAAGGGCCAGCGTGTGGCTGACCCTGAGCTCTGAAGCGCTGGGCTGCGGAAGAGACAGCCGGTAAGAGCCAGGGTATATGGCTGATGTGATGTGTGGCAGGGTAGGGTGTCCTGAGAAACAAACAGCTCTGATGGTAGAGAGGTGCAGTGGAGGGGGCATCACACCGACCTCGGGTCCTGAGGTTGGCAGGAGTTCTGTGGGGCAGTGTAACAGCTGGCTTTGTGAACTCACAGAGAGAAAGCTGAGCTGCAAGGGAAGCTGTAGCTGCAAGGGAAGCCCTCTGCCTATATAAACGGCAAAGCTGGGGTGAAACCAATGGTCTGTCTAGTTCCAGAACTTTCTTTCCTTTATCTCCTCCTCCTTTTTAGTTGTGTGTTTGTATATATGTATGTGTGAGTGTGTGTGTGTATGTATGAATGTATGTGTGTGTGTAAGAGAGAATGTGCTTGTGTGTGCATGTGTGTGGAGAACAAGGACAACTTGTGAGGATCAGTTCTCTCCTTCCACTATGAGGATTCTGGGGATCAAATTCAGGTCATCAAGCTTAGCTACATGCACCTGTACCCACTGAGACATTTCGAACCTCCCCAAGCCCTTCTCCTTTTGAATCAAGGTCTTACTATATAGCCCAAGGATTGCTGGCCTCAAACAGCAATCCTAATGCTTTAGCCCCACGATTTCAAGGATCATAGGCTGTTTCAGGCTGCCCTAGAACCCATTTTCTTTCCAGTGTCCATGGAAGCCTCTAGAGTCAGGACACCAGACTGTCCCTGATAGATGACACCTTCAGATGAAGCCCTGGCTGGCTGTGACCTAATGCATACTGCTCACTGGGTCTGCTATCAGAGACAGACAGACCTGTCATTTGCCTTATAGACATAGGCCACCTAAAGTTCATGGCTCAATGCTGAGTGCCTGGGTCCGAAGGCTGGAAAGGCTGCAGAATGTATGAGATCTGGAGGTGGGGGATCTGGAGGTCCCCTGATTGGTGGCACGTAGGTTTGGGTGCAGGAAAGGCTGTTCCAACACGAGATTGTCGTCTGCAGGTAGAGACCATTGGGGATGCCTACATGGTGGCATCTGGGCTTCCTCGGCGCAACGGGAATCGGCATGCGGCTGAGATCGCCAACATGGCCCTGGACATACTTAGCTATGCAGGAAACTTCCGGATGAGGCATGCACCCGATGTGCCCATCTGTGTCAGGGCTGGTCTGCACTCAGGTAGGCAGAGGGCTGGGGGCCACGACCAGGATGGTGGGTCAGCCCCAGGTGCTGCTCCTGAGCCTCTGGCATCCAGACTCTCTGCCAGGAAAGCTTTGTGACCCTTGGCTGCCTTATACCAAAGGCTCTGGGCACTCAGATTCACGTCTTACTTGGTTTAAGATTTTTCTGCCTTTAGCGTCTGGACAAGGGCAGCTGATTCCACACGGAGAAGCTGATAGTCTGATGGAAGAGGCAGAAATCTCTTACAGTCATGGGGACAACTAAATGTGGATTGACCTGGGTGTGGGCGAGGCCTCAGAGCAGGGTCTCTATGCCCCTCCTCTCTGTGGCTCCCTCCTGCAGGATCAAGTGCAACGTGGAGGCCCCCCCACCCCTGTAGCCCCAAAGCCCCCACTGACTTCTCCAGCCTGACCCTGTGACTCCCCACCAGCCCCGCACCCCCAATCAGCTGTAGTTTCCCAGGTCTTTGAACCTGCTGTCTCCTCCATGTTTCCTTCAAGGTCATAGGTCAGCTATCACCTCTCCAGGTTGCTTCTCTCACCCCAGCACTGGCTACTGTTTCCCTGTCTCCCACATGGCCAGGCCCCAGAGTCTGACACACACACGCCCTCCTTGGTGTTGCTATTGACTCCAGACAGCATGGTCCTCAGCTCAGGATACACAAAAGGTGGTGTGGAGGCATTGGGAAGCTGAGGCTGGGACCTCTGTCTGGCCTCCTGGAACTCCCCAGGGCACATTTGGATTTCAGGGCCCTGTGTGGCAGGTGTCGTGGGTCTCACCATGCCTCGGTACTGCCTCTTTGGGGACACTGTCAACACTGCCTCCCGGATGGAATCCACAGGGCTGCGTGAGTGTCTCCAACTCCTATCCTGCCTGGGAGAGTCTTTCTCAACAAACCCAGACTGGCTATGGGAAGCAGTACTTAGTCACCGTGTCCCCAGCTGGTGACAGCACACCCTAGGTGACAGCAAAGGGAACAGAAGGGAGGGATGTGTGTTTTTTAAATTTCCATGGCGTTTTTATGATGATCTCAGGGGAGAATTAGCAGAGAAGACAATGATTCAAAAGGCAAGAAACCTGGGTCTTCCTCCTGGCTCTGCAACTGACTTGCGCGGTATCCTTAGCAGGCTCTGCCTGGATGGCTTTGGTGTCCTCCTTTTACAGTGAGGTGACCCCTGCCCTTCCAGTTTGGGATTTTATTCGGCTGCATGCCAACCCCTGTTATGCTAAGTCAGCTCCAACACCACCATGTAGACATCTCTAACATTTTAGGTCCTTACTTGGGGAGCACCTACTCTGATGTCTTGGAAAAGGTCACCCCAAACTGCCAGGTCTTAGGGCCTCTGCCTTGGGTGCATAGAAGGCGCTGTGTAATCCTAAGGCAGCTTGGTGCACACAGTGTGTAACTGGGTGTGGTACCCCCACAGGTAAACATCGTGTTCCAGGGATCTCCCCTCCTAACACTTCATTTACGTGGCTTGTTTGTTCTTGGGGGCTCTTTCAGTGACCACCTGTCTCCAGAACGAGAGGTTTGGGCCTTGTGAGGCTGACTAGGGCCAGAGTCACAGACTCTTAGAGAAGTAGACGCTACTACCAGGGAGCTGTGGCTTCATTTCTGCCTTTCTTCTCAGCGTACAGAATCCATGTGAGCAGAAACACTGTCCAGACTCTGCTCAGCCTTGATGAAGGCTACACAATCGATGTCAGAGGCCAGACTGAGCTGAAGGTGAGGGACTGCCCTGGGGATTGGTTTCAGCTGGTCAGTTTGTGTGAGCTGGGCATAGGAGGTGATTCTGTCTGCTCCCCAAATTTTGAATCAAGAGGAACTTCTTTGTGGGAGCCATTTGGTTCTTTGCTAGAGTCAGGGGCAGGGGCAGGGCAGAGAAATTGGGGCTCTAGTGAGGCACCTGTGCAGCGCCCTGGTGCCCAACACACACAGCACACGAGGCCCTCGGAGCAATTGTGCAAAGAACAAATTAGCCTCATGTTACACAGTTGAGGAAATGCAATTAGCAAAACAAAGGTTCAGTCTGGTGAAGGCCCACAGCTTGTGCTGTCTCTATGACACTCTTAGGCTTCTGTGCACCCTCAGAACCCAGTTCAGACTGCACTTTTCACTAAAACCTACCCTGGCCCAAGAACAGCCCCCACTTTCTCCCATGGCTGTCTTAACTTCCCTGTGTGTCCATAAATGGCTTTCCACAGTGTGACCCTGGCTGAGCTTGCCAGCGCCCTCCTTCAAGGCAGAGAAAAGCCGTGAACCCTGGATTTCCTTGCTTCCTCCCTCCCTCCCTCCCTTCCTCCCTTCCTTCCTTCCTTTTTTCCTCCTCCCTTCCTCTGATGTGGTAGGTGATGTTTGCTGTGAATATATTTTATTGCCATTGGTTAATAAAGAAGGCTGTTTTCAGCCAATGGTTTAACAGAGTAAAGCCAGGCTGAAAAAGATATACAGAGAGAGTAGGCGGAGTCAGGGAGAAGCCACGTAGTGCCAGAGGGGAAAGATGCGAGCTGTCAGCTAGGCGCGAACCTTGTGGTAAAATATGAAATAATAAAAATGGGTTAACCAAAAATATAAGAGTTACCTAACAATACGCTTAAGCGATTGGCCCAACAGTGATTTAAATAATATAGTTTCTGTGTGATTATTTCAGGAGTCTGGGCTGCTGGTCACAACAGCATCTGACAACTCCCTCCTTGCCTCCCTTCCTTTCTCCCTCAGTTTCTTCTTTTATGCAATGCTTGATAAAGGCAGAGACTTCTACCTCAATCACCCCATCCTGGCTCCTCTTCCAGTTCCTCTGCTAGGGGTAGGCCTGACTAGGAGACAGGATGCCTAGTTTAAAGGCCCCCAGGCTATGACTGGACCTCAGAATCAGGCGGGCTCTGTAACTCTCCTCCTGACACTGTGGGATGATTGTCTCAGCAGGAGGAGCAGTGGTGGGAGGCCTCCCCCATCTCCTGAGGGCCAGTGTCTGCCTGTGTCATCCTGGCCTTGACAGGGCTGGAGCAGGCTGGGGGGGGGGNGGGATGGGATGAGCCCAGGATAGGACTGTCTGACTCTGGGACATGGTGTACCCTGAGAAACTCAGAGGGGTGGGATGGAGCACCCCAGAGTCCTACAGCTCCTTCCCACATAGCCCCAGGGGAGGCTGCAGAGTCTTCCAAGGTAAGACTGGAAGGAAGTCTACAAGATGCATTCAGGTTTTAGCATTCCAGGTCTGCCTCCATCTCTCTGACTGGTAAGTATATCATTAAATCCTCACAGTGGCTTTAGGGGAGAACAGAGGAAGCATGGTGAGGTGAAGTAAATTGACCAAAGCCACACAGCTGTTAAGAGGCAGAGAGGCAGGCTTTGCCTCACCTGGAGAGTTTCCTCTGGGCCTTGACCTCTCACGTCTTCTCTGTTCTAGGGGAAGGGCTCAGAGGAGACCTACTGGCTGACAGGGAAGGTGGGATTCTGCAGGCCCCTCCCTTCACCTCTGCCTATTAGACCTGGGTGAGTCCCCAAAGCCAGAACATGTCCCCATTAGGGATGACCCATTATTTTAGATTATCAAAGACCTAATGAGACTGGAAAAATACATAATTTTCCCGGTGCTAAGCGCTGTCTGCATTGCTGGGTGGTAGCTATCTCTGCTCCACAGCCTGGCTCAGCCAGTCTATTTGGGGAGCACTTGGGGGTCCCAAGACACCCAGTTGGCCTGCATGAGAGCATCCTGTATCCCCACAAAATCTGCATAAACAGGCCATCTGTGGGGACAGCACACAGGGGCATGCCATGCACTCCCAGCCCGAAGGGTCTTTCTATTCTGAGCTGACCAGCTGTGTCCTGGGTGCCCTTTTCCGCAGTCATGAGACTAATATTAAAAAGACACCAAAAGGCTGCATGAGGGAGAGACCTCAGAGCTCGGGCCTCTGAGATCATGCTCTCTGCCCTGCATCCTTGGGGGCATCATGTCCCTCACTGAGGGCCATGTGAAATAGCATCAGGTTCCTCCAACAGGCTGTCCCTTGTTCCCCTGCCCACTTAAGAACCTCCACAGGCAAAGGGAGCAGGCACAGGTATTATCAAAGAACAGACGGTCCTGGGACCATGATGGCCAAGGGGCTCAATCCACCAGGGGAGGTTGGGCCGGGAATGCACCGGACCCCTCCCAGGTGACCCAGCATTGGGTTAAAATTCTCCCTCCACCAGAGCCTCTAACTCAGTGGTTCTCAACCTGTGGGTTGCAACCCGTTTGGGGCTTGCACGTCAGATATTTATATTAAGATTCATGACAGTAGCAAAATTACATCTATGAAGTAGCAGCAAAATAATTTTAAGATTGGGGGTCAACACAGCATGAGGAACTGTGTTAAAGGTCTCGGCATTAGGAAGGTTGGGAACCACCGCTCTGATTGTGCTTAGCCACTTCTGGGTAGGTCTGCCCTACCCAGCACTTGCTCTGCTCATGGGCTCCTGGGCTGCCTCCCAAAGCACACCTCAAGTCTCCCCTCCCCAGGGCCTTTGCTCTTACTATGGCTTAAGATGCCCTTTGTTTGTTCGTTTGTTTCGGTCATTAAGTGTTTCATCTTTTTTTTAGCACTGACTGGGACTCCACTGAGCCACACCACAAGCCCCTTTCTGCACTCAGGCCTCCACTCACAAGCCCCTCTATGCACCCGACCTGGTCATATACTGATGACACCCTAGTCGCCTCCTGCCGGGTCCCCAGTCAGGCTCTGTCCATGTCCACACTTCAGGGAAGCTCTGTCTGCCCCTGGCTACCCTGTTCCAGGACTGGGGACCTGTAGGCCTGGCTGCCATTTATCAGCCAGAGCTCCTGTGGCTGATGGCTTTTCCATTCCTAGACAGAAACTTTAGAAAGTGCCAGAAATGTTTTCATCTCCTGGCTCGGGGAGGGAGGAAACAGGAGATTAGCTGCAAGGAGCATCGCCTGGCCCAGAGCCTCAGGCAGGCAGGGGTGGGGAGTTGGAGGGCTTGGGGGGGTCTGTGCTCAGAGCCTGCAAGTGAGCTGGCAAGGCTCTGCACTTGTGTACACACACACACACATACATACACACAAGCATGCATGCACGCAAATGCACTCAAGCACGTACACACACAGGCACTCACAAGCATCTTCTTACACACTCTATTTCCATCAAAAGTCAGGCAGAAGTCAGGGACAGAAGCCCTGCCCTGACCATGCGATGGTATAGCCACCGACCAAGGTGGCAGGATTTAGGGAGTCCCACTCCCATCACACCTCAGGGAGATACCCCACAAAGCTCCCTTTCTCTTCCTTCTGCCCTAGCTAAATACCATCAAAAGTGTCGCTAATGGCTGGGAGTATGGTTCAGTGGCAGACTGTTTACCTAACATGTCTAAAGCCTTGGGTTTTACCTCCAGTGTCAACAAATGTCCCCTGTGGATTGCTGTGAAGTCTTGGCTGTCCCTCAGATGTCTGCTTCATTCTCTTGACCAAAGCAATGCCTGAGTTGGCCAGTTTCAGGCACTATGGGCAGGGCATGAGAAAGTGAGCTTGATGTGGGGTGTCCAGAGAACCCTGCAGCCCCAGGGTCTCCCAGAGCCATATCCCAAGTAGGGCACAGAGAGGCGGCCACACGGGCAGATGAGGAGCCACTGGTGGCCATGGAGAAGACATCACATGTTTGAGCACCGCTCCCACATCGCAAAGGTGGGGATGATCGAGCCAGAGTGCCCAGTGTGCCCAGTGTGCCCAAGGCACAGAGTGGAAGGCGTGCCTGCCACCTTTAAAAGCCTCAGCCACCTCTCATCCTTGTCCCTAGTTGTTTATGAGCCTCCTCTTTCTGTCCTCCTCAGAGACCCATGGCATGACCACATAAACCAAGAAATCCGGACCGGCTTTGCCAAAGCGCGCCAGGGTCTGGCTGAGCCCGGGAGGCCAGGGGAGGCTGGGTCCGGTCCCTGACAGAAAGTCAGTGAGCAGACCTGGCAGCCAAGACATCCACCACCACCCCCTGCAAGGAGTGTGTAATCAGATCCCTGGAGCTCTTCCACCCACGAGGGACAGGAGCTGGTGCCTTCCCTAGTGACTCCTGGGGTGGCCTTACTCCTGCCAGGGAAACAATAAAATAGAAATACTCGCGTCGGCCCTGCAGTTATTCACTCTGTTGGACAAGCCATTCTGATGCAGAGAAGTTATTGTTTCCAAGTCCCTGGTGCCTATGGAGGACCCTGTCCCCACCTCATGGCTAAGCAGCCAAGGCCAGAGAAAGGCACAGCTCTCCTGGGAAAGTAAGAGGCAGGCAGGAGAGGGCTCCCCAGGCTGGAACAGCACCCCCACCCCCATCACAGCTTACAGAACCCCAACACACAGAACCTGTGTCTCATCCTCTCTAAGAGTATCCGGAGGATGCTCAGAGTGCTTAGATTATATCCTTGGTGCCATGGGAAGGGCCCAGCCCTACCTACTCCCCTCCCCTGCCTCATCAGAACCAGCCCACAACTTCAGCAGCTGGGAGCACTGTGCCGAGATCCAGTGGGTGCTCCCGGAACCTCAGGGTGTAGGGATGCGAATTCCTCAGCCATCAGGAAAATGAGAGCTCTGTCTTTCATAGAAGAAAGAAAGACTGACTCATTAAACTGCGACACATCAAAGAATGCTCCCCAAATCCCTGCGGGTGATTTCAGAGCCAGCGAAATCAGGCACACACATGTAACTCATTTCCCCACTGAGGGGAGAGCCCTGGGATGGGGGGGCAGGTTAAACCACTAAACAAACTCTTCTTCCAAAGATCCCTTGGGAGGGGGGGACTGTAGGACTTTTTTTGTGAGCATTCTGGGAAAACCCATATAGGATCACTGTGTCCAGATTCTTTCCACCAGGCCTTCCCTGCTGCACAGCTTTGGGTCCAATCTTGTTAAGCAAGGACCATGAAGACATCCTGTACCACCCAGCCATCCTGCAGATGCTGAGTGGGACATGGTGGCACATGGCTATGACTTGTGTGCTATAATCATGGCGGAACCTGTTTTCTCCGTGGGTCTGCATGGCCTTCCTCAGGCCTGTGACTGTTATCCAAAGTCTTCATGCGGGACACGAATGGCCTTTCACTGGGCCTCATACACACTGCTTGGACGTGTGTACGCTGTGAGTGCCCTTGGGCACACAGGGACACAGACACACACGATGGGGTGAACACAAAGAAGCCAGCCTTTGCCTAAGTTTTAGCATCCCCTCTGTGAGCTGTGTGGCCTCGGCCAGCACTCAGATCTCTGAGTTTCGGTACCCAATGTACTACAAGGACCACACGCCTTTACTGCCTTGGGGGCTCTTGTGAGATGAGGTGGGGTGGGCAGGGAGTCAAAGCCACACAAACTGGGAGTGTGGGTCAGATGTGACTCGGGGTGTACATGTATGTGACCTGACCCATGTGTCTCTGTGGAGGTTTATGTAGGCGCCAGAGCTCAAAGGTCCCCTAGCAGGAGGGTTAAAGTGAGCCTGTGTGTCACAGTGTGTCACACAAGCGGCGTCCATGAATCTCTGTGTCTATGCACGTGTGTTCTGTGTTTCTCTGTACATGTGTTACTGTATATGTGGGCCTGGTGACCTGTGAACATGACTGCAGCATGCATGTTGTATCTGAGTGTCTGTGTAGGTCCTTCTGAGAGCACCATGCAGCTCATGTTTGTATGTCCTATAACATGTCTGTGCATGCCCGTGCACATGTCACATCTGAGGAGATGTCCCCACTGCTGGCTCAGGCAGCGGCTCTCAGGTTCCTGCACAGACCCCTCTGGGAGAACCTGGGGGCTTGGGGGTGGGGGTGGGGTAACTGGCTCCAAACTGGCTCACTAAACACAAGTGGGCATGTGAGTTGCCCCTCTGAGGTCCTTTGCCCTACCCTTCCCTGTCATTCAGAATTGGGCAGGGGTCTGTACTCCTCCCCATGCCCTGCAAACTGCCTGCCCCCAGAAGACGGGAAAAGTTTGGGGGTGGGTAGCATGCCCTCTCCCTTCCCTAACCTCTGCCTCCTGAGGTGGTAACACTGCTAGAGGAGCCCATAAAAAACAGCCATGGTCCCCAATATTCTCTCAAGGAGCTGCCTCAAGGACCATGGCTCTGCACTACAGAGCTGGGAGGCCTTCAGAGGCACAGAGGTTCTGGAGAGGAGCCAGCCCAGTGTCTGTGTGAGCTCACACACACTCAGGTGGAGCCTGAGCCTAGGCCCTATGTGGGCATTCAGATGTTGATGGAGAGGCTCTCTGTCCCACCAGCCTGGGCTATCCTCCTATCCTTTGAAGTGGGTTCCCAGTGAAGGGCCATCCTGGCCTCACTAGGAGATGGAGCCACACTTTGGCAGAGGGGGCCTGGAAGTGCCAGGTGATTGGAATCACTGGGTTCCACAATCTGCAGCTGAGTACAATTTTGGGTGGAGGACTTGGAAAACTGCAAAGACTTTATTTAGCTCGGCAGATTCTGTTCCTGCTCCCACTACAGGCTCCCGGAACCCCCAGACTCTGCATCTGCCTGCTCCGCCACAGGCTCCCAGAACCCCTAGGGACTCGGTACCCGCCTGCTCCACTACAGACTCCCAGAACCCCCAATCTGCATCTGCTTGCTCTGCCACAGGCTCCCAGAACCCCTAGACTCGGTACCCTCCTGCTCCACTACAGACTCCCGGAATCCCCAGATTCTGTACTCGCCTGCTCCACCACAGGCTTCCTGAACCCCCAGACTCTGTACCCGCCTGCTCGACCACAGGCTCCCGGAACCCCCAGACTCTGTACCCGCCTGCTCGACCACAGGCTCCCGGAACTCCCAGACTCCGTACTCGCCTGCTCCACCACAGGCTCCTGAGCGGACAAGGGGCAAAGCTAAGAGGTTCGTAGGCTTCTTAGGACAACCCTTCCCTGGGATGCTTGACTAACGCTCCCTCGGGATCCAGTGGTTTCGGCTCTGCAGTGCGTCCGCAGGTCTCAGCCCAGCCTCTGCTCAGTACCTCAGCGCCTCCAGCCCTGCGCCAGCCTGGGTGTTTCTTCCCAGACCCTGGCTTCCACCCCTCCTGACAGATCCCGCCTCTTCTCCCAGGTCTTTGCTCGCTGATACTTCCTACAGGAAGCCTTCCCTGAGGACTTTCCTCCTGCCTCTCCTGGCTCCTCATTCCCAACCATTCTGGCTATACAGTTCTCTCTGTGTAAGCCTCTAATGCAGAGTAGAGGCTTCCTGAGTAGGGCGGGGTCTACATTTTGCTTTTGTGACTCTGGTGTCTGGTCAATAGAGAAGGAGCTTAGGGAGGCAGCAGAGGTAGAGGCGGCTACAGTGGTCAGGTGAGCATCAGTATCAGGATTACTAATGTTTGTGAAGTATTGCTCAAAAGGGAGAGGCTACATTCTGGGGGAGGCTGCTAAATGCGCAGCGGAGGACACAGGTTTGGGGCATACATAGTCTCTGGCAAGGCTTGAGGTCCTGGGGAGAAGAAGCCAAGGTCCACAAGCCAATCCTGGCTTCCTTCTGAAGGGTCTAAGGTCTGCAAGTCCCCCGCTCCCAGACCCTCACACGTCCTCTTCAAAGTTCCAGTCTCAGCATGCTGAGTCTTAAGACATCCACTAGGGGGCAGGCAAGGCATTCCAGAAACAGACGGACTTTTTCAGCTATAGGCTCCTGGCTTGACTGTCCGACCTGAAGAGGGGGGGACTCACTCAGCTGGAGCAACTTGCCTGGGGACTCTCCTGACCACTGAAGGGCAGTGAGCGGTTGCAATGACCTGTCACCACGCAGAAGGCCTGGAGGCACTGGGAGGTGCGTGTCAACGGGTTTATAGGGCTGCCTTTCCTCACACTTGTAGGACTGCTCATTTTGAGCACGCTCCCTGGCTCACGTGGCTTATTGTATCCTCTCGCGGGAAGCAGGCCCGGTTGTCCCATTCAGGGTCAGTGGCTAGCCACTCTACTACCGGTGGCTCTGACCTTCCTTCGGGGCCCCAGACCACAGACACCTCCTTGGGGAGTCCCAGGTCTCCCGACCGTGCACGGTCGAGCCAGACCGGTGGTGTCCCTGTCCTCACCCTGTGACCCCTTTCCCTCTACCAATTCCATTCCAGTCACCAACCCAGCCAGTCCACCAGAGTGCACTCCACCCTTTCATTTTCGGCAGTGCTGGGGAATGGAACCCACTTCCTGAGCACGTGATACCCAGCGATCCTTCCATCTAGATTTTGCCATGGTCTTAAGCTCAAAAGTCCAGCTGTTGTAAGGGCAGTAGCCTCCCTTGGCCCTCTTGCCGCCACCCTGTTCCAAGGTGCCTGCAGTTCAGGCTTCACGTGTGTGTTGCTTTTCTGTTTAGCCTCATGGCTGGTGGCCATGAATCTTCACCGAAACGTTCTTGCCAGCAGCCCTCCCCCGTCTTTGGGACTCTCCCATTGCTCAGTGAGCTAATTCCAACTAGAAGGCTGAAACTGTAGAAAGAGTTCCTGTCAATCAGCTCTGGAGACTGTCCTCAGTGTCTGCTGAGTCAGGGCAGGGAGCTTCCAGCTTGAGAGCATCACCATATCCACCCAAACCTTTCCGGGGTTGTCATGCTTGGAGTGAAGAGGGGCTGGCACCAGGTGGAGAATCATGTTCTTGTGTCCTCTCCAAATCCAACTTCCCAGTGGTCCCAGGAGAAATAGGGAGCTTTTTGCCCTAGAAGAGAGCCCCCACCAGTCACCACACAGCCAAACTCTGCAGTGCTCTCCAGTCTCTCCTTGGCAGTATTTCCCCTCTTGAGCCTCTCACCACCAGCTGGCCACCAATTCCGCTGTGGACCAGTGTCTGGTCTCAGCCTCCTGCATCCTTCTGGTTACTAGGAAACACTGCAGGACCGGCCAGAGGCCCCGCAACTCGCGCGCGTGCGCGCGTCTGGGCATGGCCAGAGGTTGATGATGATGACTTCTTTGATCACTCTCCACCTGAGTTTTTGAAACAGGGTCTCTCACTGTACCCAGAGTTTACTGATTAGGCTAGACTGACTGGCCAATGAGCTCCAGGCTCAAGCTCCCCATTGCTAGGATTAGAGGTTCACACCTACCACATCCATCTTTGTATAGCGGAGCTGGGATCAGAACTCAGGCCTTTGTGCTTGCATGGGCTAAGCATACAACTGACTTAGCCATTACCGCAACCCTAAGATCTGGACTCCTTAAGGCATTCTCCTGGACTGGGCACCCTGTGAGGCTCTCGTGGATCATCTGTAGAACATCTTTCATGTCACCAAAAAAGGGAACTAACGGGGATGGGATGTGTGGAGCTCCATCTCCTCCATAGTCCCACGGGGTAAGCAGGGGACATCTTTTTAGATGAAGGCAATCAGGTTGGGTTCAAGGTCACCCAGCAACCCCATGAAAGAACTGAACCTCAACTCCAAAGCCACCTGGCAACCTCACAGGCTACAGAGTTGTAAAGTGAGTGGACAGCTCTCCCTCCACACACACACACACCCACACACACCCACAGAGAGGAGAGAGAGAGAGAGAGAGAGAGAGAGAGAGAGAGAGAGAGAGAG
>LOJH01001357.1:0-20038 GCA_001685095.1 Ellobius talpinus
TACTGGGTCTTGAGGAAGGTCGTTTCCTAATTTTCTGAGAAATCGCCACACTGACATCCAAAGAGGGTGTACTAGCTTGCATTCCCACCAGCAATGCAGAAGTGTTCCCTTTTCCCCACAACATAGAGAGCATTCTTATAGTGTGTATTAACATATGCATTGGGCATTTAGTAGCCAGTACCAGAAGAGGGCAATTAAGTGGAGAGGCAAGTTAGCGAGAGTTATCTTGTCATTAGTTTGGTTTTTATTCTAATGATGAATAAAAAATTAAGGAAAAGACTCTAAACAGATGGGTGATATGGGCAGAGCACAGCTGATGGCAATATAGAATTGAAACTAAGCCTAAGGGGAGATGGCAACATGGTTTACAAATTAAACACATGCACAAATACATGTGTATGAACAATATCTACTGAATAAAATAAAACGCAAAGTATCATACAAATATTTTCTATTATATGAAAAGAGTAGAATGCATTTTTAAAAGATCAGAAGACTTAGGAGAATATTCCAACACCCCTGCCCCACACCTTGCTGTTGGGGCCGGCAGAACTCAGCAGATCGCTAGCCCAGGCCCACAAGAGGTCTCTAGCAAGACCTCAGCATCAACCAGGAGCCTGCCCGGTGCTTGGGCACTATTATGACCTCTTTGTGATGGGGGAAGCGTGGTCCTGCCCAGGGCCATGACACTCTACGAGGAACAAAGAGACCCACACGTGGTCCTGGGGTGTCCACAAGGGCACTGCTATGGTTAGCAAATGGTAATGATAGTGGAGAAAGAGACAAAGTAGTTCATGTCCTGTGGGCAGACGCATGTCTGAAGAGACGAAAGAGATAAGGAGTGGACTGAGATGGGTTATTTCGTTGCCACCCGGGGCCATGGTGATGTCTGAGCCTGGGCTTCTGCTGGGGCCCATGCCTGGCTTCAGACTCTGAAGCAGCCAAAGCCTGTGTTGATGTTCATGGCTCCTGATACCACCAAAGGTAGAGAGGATGGGGCTGTACAGAGTTGGCCCCATCCCTCACTAACTGTAACACTGGAGAGAACTGGTCCTGCCCCTCATTGACTGGTACACTCAGGAGGGAGGGTCCTACACCTCACCTAGGCAGCACAATAGTTCATGGGAATGGACGAGCTGGCCCCGAGGGCATGAGAATTGGAGAGCAGGTCACAACCCTCTTGTCTGCCATGTGGTGGCACGGGATGAGGGAAAGTTCCCTCTTCCCCTCACCTCTCAACACCTGCGGCAGATGGGGGACCTGACCCAAGCCCTCACCAGCTGCAGCACTCAGGGGAGCAGGCCCTGGGCAGCACAAAGAGTCAATTCTGTTGGCAGAGGTGTGGGTAAGACAGCCCTGAGAGTGTGAGCATGGGAGAGCTTTCCCCATTGCTCATCTGTCTTGTGGTGGCCGGGGCAGGGGAGAGATGGGCAGGGGAGAGATGCTCCCTACCCCCACACATCAACACCTGAGATTGGGAGGCATGATGCAAAAGACACAGAGAATAAATAAGAAGTAAATAAAACGATCAGAAGGGAATCCAGGGTTGAGTGTATCATATTTTGCCCTTATAAGTTCTTTTCTTCCCATGCTACAATTTATAGTTTTGTGCTGTGCAAAATAGTGTTTAGAATCGCAGAGTGTAAATAGTAAGGGTATCATTTGACAAGCAAACAAGGCAGAAGAGAGATTCACGGATGGAATAATTACCTTTTGACCTTGTCTGAGAGGTAAAACCTTGGCAGCATTTGGTGGTCTCTAGGAATTACATTTTATATGAATATTATGAAAACTTAAAGCTTAGTTACTCTTTAAAGAATATAACTACTTTTTATGGGATTGTGAAGGATCTGTAAAATGTATCTTACACTTCCTGGGTTTTTACAATCAAGTTGTGCCCCAACGCTTTTTCCCAAGTAATCCTGCTTTTCTCATTTAGAGGAATTTAGAATTTGCTCCAGGATTGCTGCACTGAGATGAGCCTTCAAGATGAGCCTACTTTCTCTTGAAATTCACGGGACAGCCCCATTGGTAGATAACATCATTGCTGTCCTGCAGTGGATGGTGGAGCAAGGTCAGTCTCTGCCCTTGGCAGGTTCTCTGCTGCAGGATGCTTATGACGTCAGAGACATCAAGCTCACCAGTTCACAGAATTAGATGGCCAGTAAATACTTGCTACCTTCTGCTTCCTGTTGAATTAGCTCCACTCTAGGAACTGGATATTTACCTGCATCACCTGAATGTTAATTGGCACATCATCCTTTTCCCACGCCTCCCATGTGAGGGCAACACCAACTCTGAGAATATAAGAGTTCCTTTTTCATTTTTTTTGAAACAAGGTCTCTCTATGTGTACACCAGGCTGCCCTGAAACTCACAGAGATCCACCTGCCTCTGCCACCCGAGTCCTGGGATTCAAGGCATGCGCTGCGGCTCCTGATAAGAATTTCCTTTTCTTACTTTTACTGGTTTTCTTACTTTTCTTTCTCCTCTTCCTTTCTCCTTGCTTTTGCTCAGTTTCAGTCTCTTGTGCTTCTCTACACAGGATCTTGGGTTAATGATTGTTTTTGCCAACTCACAAGGAGGTCTCATTAATCCATGAGAAACCTCAGCACAATCTAGACAAGGGCTCTCTCAGGGTAGAATTTTTGAGTTTCCAAGTGGGTTTCATGAAGGAGATGATGTAGGAGAATTTTGGTGTCTTTGGCTATAATAAAGTATTCCAGGAAACCTCCCTACTCCCAGTGCTGGAAATGGAACCCAGGGTTTTGTGTACACAGACAGGCAAGGGCTCTCCTGCTGAGTTACAATCCCAAACCTCAACAATGAAGTATTCTTAAGCCAACAAACAATGGATATATTATGCTATTTGCTAGACTGTTTTTTAAAAAATGATACTCAGCACAGAGGCTATTGCTGCAAATGTCTTGGTATTTGGTGTGTCAGGGATCATATTGTGTTCTGTCAGGTCCAGTTTCTTCACCTTTGATGGACATAACCAAGTATGTTGCTACCATCCCAGAATCTCAACATTCAAGAGAGTGAGGCAGGAGGGTCATGAGTTCAGGGCCAGCCTGGGATACAGAGCAAAACTCTATCTAGGTGGGGGTAAATACCTAGTTTTCTAGTAGAGGTCGGGAAACTAAAAAGGGGACCATGTGACTGGAAGAAGAAGACTCGTTAGGAGGAGAGAGGAGAAGTCTTTAGAACACAGTGGAAGGAGCTAAACTGGGCCTAACAGAGTGTAGCAGGTAAGTGGAGGGACAGAGAAACGGAGGTAGGGACATGGCAGCCTGGGGGGGGCATCAGAGAGAGGCATGCCGAATGACGTAAACTTCATATGGAAAATCTATTGCTTTGAGATTAACACAAAATGCTAGCGAAATAAAAGTTAATTACACTATTTTTAAAAACTAAGTAAAGAATAATTCAAAATTGCTTTACTCTTTTCAGTTAGTATTATGAAGTTCAATATATTAAACTAACGGAATGAATGACAACTGATTATCAGCTGGACTGGACTCAATACAGTAGGGTAAGCTCAGAAAAGGTAATATGTAGGGGAAAGTATGAAGAAATCTTAAATAATTGAGAATGAATTCTACCGCTAACTACTTAATAATGAAATAATGCTGTCTTGGGGTTACTGTTGCTGTGAGGAAACACCAGGACCGAAGCAACCTGGGAAGAAAAGGGTTGACTTGGCTCACACTTCCACATCACTCTTCATCATCAAAGGAAGTCAGGACAGGAGCTCAAACAGGGCAGGAACCTGGAGGCAGGAGCTGATGTAGAGGCCATTGAGGGGTGCTGCTTACTCCTCATGGCTTGCTCAGCCTGCTTTCTTACAGAACCCAGGACCACCAACCCAGGGATGGCACCACCCACAGCGGGCTGGGCCCTCCCCCATCAATCACTAACTAAGAAAATGCCCCACAGGCTTGCCTACAGCTTGATCTTAAAGAGGCATTTTCTCAATTGAGGCTCCCTCTTCTCTGATAACTCCAGTTTGTGTCAAGCTGACCTAGAACTAGCCAGCACAGACGCTCTATTTGATAAGGAGACAGTACTAGGCAAAAACTCTACCACTGAGCTACAGCTGAATCCAGGACTTTTTAGAAAAGGAGTTTTAAATTTTATTTTAATTGTATGTATATATACATATATGTGTGTGTGAGTACATGTGGGTAAAAGTGTCCACGTAGTTTGTGTGTGTGTGTATGTGTGTTTGTGTGTGTGTGTACACACGTGGGCACAAGTGTCCATGGAGTCAGACCTCCCTGTAACCAGAGTTACCTGACATGGGTGCTAGACTCTGAACTCATGTCCTTTGCAAGAGCAATGCATGTTCTTAACCCCTCAGCAACCTTTCAGAATCCCCACAGAAGGTTCTGACACATATATCCTTGTATGACCATCCTGCAAACCTGTGATTGAGACAGCCAATTTCATTATGATAAGAAAACTAGGGTGAGAAAGTTCAGTAATTAATATAACATTGCCAAAGATGGCAGGCACAGCACCCAGACCCCAGTTCTTGGACCTAACTTGGCACATACTATGCTTTGTGTATAGTTTAAGTGTGTCCCCTCAGGGGTCACGTGCTGAAGCATGGGTCTCTACTGTAGTGGAATTAGGATGTGGTGAGATTTTTTTTAAGACATGGAACCTAGTGGGGATTCCTTACATAAATTATGGTTATGCCCTTGTAAGGGAAGGGACAGTGAGGCTCCAGCCTCTCTGGGGCTTCTTATTTGAAGACATAAGATCTTTCTCCTCCCTGTCCCTGCCATCCACTATTAGGTCCTCACCAGAGTCCAAGATGTTTGAGCAGTCAGCCTCCACAATTGTGAACTGAATAAACCTTCTTTCTTTATACGGTAGCCTGACTCAGGTATTCAATGGCAGTAATACGATACATACATATATACAAATAAGGGCTGGGAAGAAGTAAGAGTACCTGCTCTGAAAATATAAGATATGGAGTTTAATTCCTTGCACCCATGTTAAAAGTCAGCTCTCCCCATCACAGCGGACAGTAGGGAAGCATCAGTGCAAACAGCCTTTATTAAAATTCTTGCTTTAGCATTTCCTCAATTGGAGTTTAGCCTTAACTTCACAGAATCTGCTCTGGTCTGGGTCTAAAGTGTCTCCTCAAGGCCCACATATTAAACAAAGGCATTGTCCCAGCCTCCTGCTGTTAGAAGATGGTGGAGCCTTCAAGCAGTGGTGTTTGGTGGGCGGTTTTGGTTCGTACTGAGTGTGCCCATAAAAATATTGTGGGACCCTGCACTCTTTCTTGTTCTCGTTTGTGCTCTAGCCAGGAAGTGAATGCCTTGCTCTACCCCATGCAAAATTACAGGGTCAAATGGTCATGGCCCAAAACCTCCAAACCACGAGTTAGGTAGGAATTGCAGTTTTTAATTTCAGGTATTTTGTTATAATATCAGAAAGCTGAAATAGTCTCCACTTAGTCATATGTGAAGTGATAATAGTTAAATTTCAGGTGATTAGAATTAATTAAAATGATATGACATCATACTTTGTGTATGACAAACAGCCAACGCAAAATATGAGCAACAGTGCTTGTCAAACCCATACAAGACCATGCTTCAAAGCTCAGCCACAAAAAAAGTTTAAATTCCAAAGTTGGGTTTGTGGGCACATGGGAAAAACTCCAAATACATATGAAATGGCTTAGGTCCTTCCCTAATTGTAAGTTTGCTGAAAAACGTTTATTTGTTCATTGAACTTACAAATGTGATGAAAAATCTACTAAATCAGATTATCCCTTCACTCATGTAAGTAGAAAAACTCCAACGCTGCCCAAAATAGCACCAGCGAAGTCTTCTAGTACCCGGCTCTGCCGCTGTTTCCTAGCATTGATGCAGTCCTCGGTGCTTACCCCATCTTACCTCAGACCACTAAGAGGCACCTCATCCTTCTGGCAGCTTGAAAGCTTTTATCTTTTGATGTTGCCAGAGTGTAGATCTGGTCAAACCTTTGGAACTTGAAATATATTGATTTCATAATGCAAAATGTATATCTCCTGTTGAAAGTGTTTTATTTTCCAAGCTAGTGGGTTTATTATAGCGGTTTTAACTTTGAAGCCTTTAAAATTGTTGTGATGAAAGAACATCCAAATTCTATTAAAACACCCGAGGCATGTGTGTGTACTAAATTTCTAATGTGATGTCATGGCCGGTGGCGGCGGTACACTTTAGAGGCACAAGGCTGCGGCGAGAAGCCAGTAAGGCTGCGGCGAGAAGCCAGCAAGGCTGCGGCGAGAAGCCAGCAAGGCTGCAGCGAGAAGCCATCTTTCTTAAAGTTGAGCTGCTGCTATTGCTTCCCCCAAGCATGATACAAAGTCTGTACTCCATTGTGGAAATAACGGTGACCCAAAAATACTGATACAGTTTAAACTAGTTATTCAAACCTGCTTTTTGATTTTTAAAAGAATATGCTTTGAAAAGCCTCTTGTGGGCGAAGAGATGGCTCTGTGGTTAAGAGCGCTGGCTGCTCTTGCGGAGGATCCCAATTCAGTTCACAGTACCCACATGGTTTCGGCAGAACTGTTTGGTTATTAAGGTCAGATGAGTCGACCGTAAATTCCATTAGCCTCACCTATTGTATCAATTCTGGAGTTTCATGTTCTTGGTTTTTAAAACTGTTAATGCGAGAAGTGTCGAATGTTATAAAATTAAATAGCAGACAACTTACTTCTAAAACTTGATTTTTAGTCTTTTTTAAAATTTAAAGTATATAGCAAAGAGTGAGCATTAGCAAAAGGAATAATAAAGACTCAAACATTTTAAGGACAAACTTTAACTGCTAAAGAGTTGCCATTAACTTGCTTAGTCAGATGCCCCAAGGATTCACGAAACACCCTTAACTGTAGAAGTTCATGTTTAAGATGTTAAAATAAAAAAATAAAATAAAGTGGTTTAGGGCAAGTCAGTTAGCTTTGCCTTTCTTCAGGCTCTAAGGATGGAAACCAAGATTTATCTATTGTCCATGATTTTCTTCAGTTCCACTGCAAACCATCAGACGTGCCCGCGATTGTGTGCTACAATTCCAGGAGAGACAGAAACAAACGTCTACTCATCCTAGACAGGGAACCAGGGACAGACCAAAGGAAGGAGACTACCAAAGTCCCAACATGGAGGACCAATTAATTTTAGTGGGGACGCTAGTAGAATCTGACTAAGGGGTTACTTCAAGGAGCAAAAATGCCTCCAAGACAGCAATACTGCCACATGCACCCTAGAGTGGGTGACAGACCCCAAGAGCTGGAAACCTGGAGCACACTGAAGGTGGCTCAACAGGCTCCAGGCAGCTCAGCTTCTCTCAGACCGCGTCCTGAAGCGTATGCACGCTCAGGGCTTACTTACTTTTTCTGCTGTTGTGAAGAGACGCTATGTGATGTGAAAGAAGAGGGCAAAGTATTAGATGTGGAGAAGTTTACATGGGGATAGGGCAAAGGGGTGGGTGTTTTAGACAGAGTTACTGCCGCTGTGATGAAACACCGCGAACAAAAGCAACTTCGAGAGGAAAGGCTTAGTTTTGCTTATATTTCCACAGCACAGATTATCACTGGAGGAAGTCAGGGCAGGGACCTGGAGTCTGGAGCTGATGTGAAGGCCATGGAGGAGTGCTGCTTATTGGCTCGCTCCGCATGGCTTGTTCTGTCTACTTATAGAGCCAGCAGCACCGGCCCAATGAGATCCCCAATCACAAGGGGCTGGGCCCTCCTCCATCAATCACTAGTTAAAATGTCTGGCAGACTTGCCTATGACCCCATCTCATGGAGGCATTCTCTCAGTTGAGGTTCCCTCTTCTCAGATGACTCTAACTAGTGTCAATTCAACCTAAAAACTAGCTGACACGGTGGGTGGAAGGTGGGAGCTGGGGGAAAGGATTAAATAAACCTAAGGATGTATGCAAAAGTCATATAGAAATGTACTATTTTATAAGATAATTAAAAATAAAATAAAAAAGTTTGAACAGAGGTATCCTGCATGATTGGACAATGCTTCTCCCAGAGGCCAAAGGATTTTAAACAAAACGTCCCATATTTCCCTATGAATTGTTGGACAGGGAAACCACAAAGGCTCCCAAATACCAGCTACTGTCATTATACTGGGTTTCCCACTGAAACTGGAGAAGACTCCCACACACTTTGGATACAAGACATAGAAAACAAGATGTAACTGTGCTGGCAGCTCCCCTCTTGCTCACGAATACATAAGGCCGGAAGCATGGTGACCTATGTAGGAGCTGGAGAAGAAAAGCCATCAAGGGTCTTACCCAGATGTGGACGCAGATGCAGATGTTGCAATACCCACCTGCCAGGCGAGACGAAACCACGGGTGCAAGGGTGGAACAAGTATTTGGGGGATAATCAATTGTTTTCTGATTGCCTTTGAGAACTGCCCAGCAGGAAAGGCCATATGGCTAGTACTGTAAACCTGGTCAAAAACCTATAGCAGAGGATGTAATGAGCCCCAGGGGGAGATCCTGCTATTGATAATTTATTAAATGGGCGTGTAGTCTAGGTGCCTTGTAAATATTTATGCTTTTAGCCATAGCTGTTTTTAGCTTTAGTTAGGAAAGCCTCTTTTTGCACTGGGCAACAGTGCAGAGACTCAGAACTGCTCAATGTACGGAGAATGTGTGACTATTGAGTACTCAGCCCCAAACAGAATGCTATCACCAAGGTCCAGGGAACATTCTGGAAGAGGCAGTGGAGAGAGTATAAATGTCAGAGGATCTGGAAGGGTGCTATGAAGTGCTGTCTTCTGGATACATCATGGCTACTACGATGATGAACACACAGCAGTTATGGCTACTCTACAAGAATCATGTGTGCACATGCATGCACACACACACATGCACACATGTGTACATAACAAGATGTGAATGTAGAAGGGAGAGTAGCTGGGAAAAAGAAAGAGTTCAGCAGGAATGGGACAGAGAAGATAAGATAAATAAATATAAAATTATTTTAAAAAATTGAAGAAAAAGAGATTCCCAGAAAGGACTCATAGCTTCCAAGTCTAAGTCAATAGACCCACTTTGAGAAATATTAATTTACTTCCATCTTTATTTTGTAGATGACAGAACAGAAATACAATATAATTGTGGTGGTGAATTGTGATTGAAGTTTCTGTGTCCTTGTCTAGACATTTCTCTGTACTTACTGTGGTGAATATATGGCTATGAATTGTGCGATTTCATGCCCCAAAATTTCTCACAGGATTTGATTTTGGTATAAGAAATTGTAGAGGGTTTCACGGTGGACTCATTTTCTAGAGAACCGCCAACTTGACCTTTGAGAAGTTGTTAGCTGACATATCTCAGACACATGAAAGAGGGTCCAACTTGGATGCAAGATATGAGGCCTCTTTCTACTATAAAGAATTTCTTTCATTCACAGAAAAGCAGGCAGGCAGACAGACAGACAGATCTCTTTGTTGTTATACTCTACCTACCACCAGTCAGTAGTAGCTGAGGCCAGACACAAAGAGGCATGACCTGAGGGTATACCTTGCCTGACATGAAGGCAGCTTTTAGCTTTTGGTTCCATCTCCAGCCATGAACTTTAATTTCTCATTGATAAAAGCAGATCACATAAAGTATGGGAGAAATGCAAAAATGAGTATACATAAAAGATTTAAAAATGAGAGCATTCGGGAAAAACTCTCAGGAAATGCTAATGATTGAAGCTATCATTTTCCCCAGGGGACAAGAATTTGATTTCAGGGATAAATAACTCGGTAGCTGGAAGGAGTTATTACTGTCAAAAGGTCAAAAATATTTGAGGATTTGAAAGGAATCCATGAAAGACGTGAGAGAATGCCATTGTCTCCATCCAAGTGAAAGGGCCGAGTTCATGGGAAAGCCAAGTGAAGAAGTCAAATCATGTTTTATGTGAAACACAGACATTGTAGGTACTCATCAGAGGAAATTACACACCAAGAGGGCAGTTCAAAGAGAAACTCATTACTCCCACTACAAATGCACAAAATTGCAAATACATGGCGATGCTAACTGTCTCTTGGTTCTCGATAAGCAGTCAACAGCTTTTGCAAGCTATAATCTAGTTCTTAAGGGCCTACACTCACAATTACACTGTGGATGAGGCCATCTGACCACAAACTGCACAAGTTGTGTAATGTTTTCCACAAATGTTAGGTTCACAGTTCATTAGAAAAGACCGTGAATTCCGTGCCAGGCATCTCTTTTCTGTGCTGTCGCTCCACAGCGGGGTTAGCTATCTGAACTCATCCCTGGGCCCACCCCCTCCCTGTGTGACACCACCTGATTTTATGTCCCATTTGTCTGCTCCCTGTGCACTTTTCCTAGATTGGGTCCCTAACCTGGATCTGTTCTCCCCACCACACAAACATTTTGGGGAGCCGTGGTATCCCCACAGGCATCTCAGGTTCAACAGTTCTCAGCTCTACACTTTCTGTTTGCTGTCTCATTCAAAGGCAGCATTGGCTGCCTGCAAGTGGCTCTTGCTGGAATTCCCATGAATATTTCGTGCCTCCTTCTCTTCTTCATTCTCCCCATGGACGTTTCTTTACTTCCTTCTGTGTTGCTCATTACCCTTGGCTTTCTTGTCCGGATCTTGTTCAGTGTGACTGCATCGGTCAATAGTTCCTCTTTATCCACAGGAATAAAGTCAAGCTCTTTCGGGCATCAGTGAAGGTCTTAACCCTTCTATTCCCCCAAGGTTGGGGGGGGTGTCAGAGCGGAACCTTGTCACATAGTCTTCAGACTCATAGTTCCACAGAACCAAAATACCTCCTCCAGCCACAGTTCCTTACTTTGCTGGGCTAGCTGTTAAACTGGTCCTTGGTGGCTCAGTCCAGGTATGCATCCTTTCTAGGAGGGTCCTCACCTTCCCTTATTGGGTTAGATACACCTCTTCTTCACAGCCTTAGCATCGCGATGTACTCTATCTACAGCTACACATCTGTCCTCGTCTTAGTGAACAGAAGCTGCCAGAAAAAAAACTGCACTGGACATTCTGCAAGGTCGATTGACTTATTTCAAGTTTCAAGAATGCTTGGCCTGTTGCAAGTCCGGAGACAAAATTTCCTGGGGCAACCTTATCCCTTTCAATGACCGTGTATTGCCCTCTTGTGTACCTGCCCTAACATCTTTGCAGTCATTAAGTAAATCCTATGGAATATGCAGAGAACTAGTTTCCAAGGAACCAAAGAGCTAAGGGTGCGTCAGATCACCTCTGTTGCCTAAAGCAGAGGTTTCCCCACTTTTCGTTAACCTGACTACACATTTCCGCCAGGGTTGTGGAAAAGTGTGTGTCTTGATTCGTGACTTTCTTTGTTCTATTCCTATAAAAATTTTGTGGAAACTGCTTCCACATTGAACACGCAGTTTGTGGTAACATGAATTTGTGTTCCCTGGCCGTGGTCACTCATATTTGACTCTAGAAAAACTATGTGTTAACCCCTTTGTGTGAGGTTGTGTGAGGGGTGTCCCCAGTAGGCTCAGGGAATTGAACACTCAGTCCCCAGTCCGTGCTTCTATTGTGGGGGAGGTTGTGGAATCTCTTAGAGGTACAGCCTTGCTGGAGAAAGTCTGTAACTGGAGATAGACTTGGGGGAAGGGGGTTGAGCTTGACCTCACTTCCTGCTCAGTATCTGCTTCCTGCCTGAGACTGGAAAAGTAACCACCTACTTCCCTTCTCCCACCTGCTTCCATGCCCTCTCTCCTGCTATGGACTCTTCCTCTGGAACCCTATGCCAACGCAAACATCTCCCCACCAAGGTTTGTTTTCAGCCATGCTATTTTTATCGTAGTAACAGAAAAATAACTAATATATCAAATAACTATTTCCGAGATGAACACCCACAATGTGCCACACCTACCCCAACAAGGAATCCCTGGCACTCCCCTTAAGGTATGATGACCTGGAAGCTGTGTTTGCAACCTGGCAAACAACAGAAAATGTTAATGGACAAAGATAAGGAATAAAAATGCAATGAAAGGACTCAAGAAAAGGGCTGTATTTTTGGTCTAAAACTCTGCTTTTGGCCGTAATGTCCACAGGATAGAGTTGAATTATAGATATTTGAATTTGTCTCTTTGTATTTCATAATGTGCTTCATGTTTTATAAATACAATTAGCTTAATCTAAGAATTTGTCCAGGGATAAGAAATAATGAATGATGACTAATGGTGAATAATGACGAATAAATAATGGCTAATGAATGAGGATACCGTTCAATGACATCATAGGTGCGGTATCTCACGCCTTACAGTAAAGGTATTTGTTATTGCCAGGGACATTGGTGACACCTAGGCAAAACAAAAATCCCAGGATAGTCAAAACAATCCTGAATAGTCTAAGAACTGCAGAAAGTCTTGCCACCCGTGATTTCAAGCTGTACTAACTACAAAGCTATCCTAATGAAAACAGCATGGCATTGGCACAAAATAAACATATTGATCAATGGAATGGAACTGAAGACCCAGACGCAAATTCACACACCTATGGACACCTGATTTTTTATAAAGAAGGTAGGAACACACCTTGGAAAAAAGACAGCATCTTCAACAAATGGTGCTGGTCAAACTGGATTTCTGCATGTAGAAGAATGCAAATAGATCCATACTTATCACTCTGCACAAAACTCAACTCCAAATGGATCTAAAACCAGATACGCTGAACCTGATGGAGAAAGAGAGGAAGAGCCTTGTGAGAGTATAGTGGGGAATGGCTGGATCAGATTCTGGGAGGAGGGACAAAATGAATCCGGTTCTTCCTATCACCTATTATACCGTTGTAATTTTGCTAACTTTTTTCACAGGCATATAACTATTTATTAACAGCAAAGACCCAGGGACTCATTTCTTCTTGAATACACCCACAGTGCGGCCCCAGCTGCCAGTGGTCTTGGTGTGCTGACCTCGGATACGAAGGCCCCAAAAGTGGCGCAGCCCCCATGGGCTCTAATCTTCTTCAGTTGTTCCAGGTCCTCACGTAGCTTGATGTCTAGACCATCAGCGAGAACCTGGCTGTACTTTTTCCATCCTTCACACCCTTCTGTCTGTTCAAGAATCAGTCTGGGATCTTGTCACGTTCCACCTCGTCCTCCGTGAGCTCTTCAGCCCGCTTGGCGAGGTCAATGTCCGCTTTCCTCAACACCACATGAGCGTATCTCTGCCCCACACCCTTAACGGCAGTGACGGCAAAGACTATGTTCCACCGCCCATTGATGTTGGTGTTGAGTCCTCCCAAGATGTGCCCAAACTTCTCAGGGATCACGAGAGACATAGCAGCGGCACAATCGGCGGCGTGTAGGCCTCCCGTGGAAACTAATTTTGTTCATTTTTAATCTGAATCTTTGGTCCCTGATTGTTCTATTCTAATATTCTAGTTTACCTTATGTCTTTATGCCCAGATCTTTTAACCCCTAGATGGTCCTAACCATGCAGCTAGAGACGAACATTGAATCTGTCCTCTGCCATGGACCAATAAATATATCAAACTTCCCTCTAGATGTGTATTTCTACCCACTTCACCCTGAGACTCAGGGACTATAGCAGAAGAGGGGTCAGAAGGAACATTGTAAGAGTCAGAGGTCAGGGAGGGTTGGAGCAGTGTCTTTGGACAAAACAGGACCTCTGCACTCATGAACTCAAAGCCTTTGCCTGCATGGTACCTGCAAGTATCAAATCCTTCCACACCTAGCTGAGGATCCCATAGACAGTTGATGGCTTCTGGCGCAGAACCAGTAGATTTTCTTTAAAAGTTTGGCTACAGTGGGTTGACCATGTTCCAGTGGATGGAACATCCGGGTATATAAGCAGTGTAAACTGGAATTAGTGGCTTATAAAAGTGGGGAGACATGAAGTTATGGGTGGGTTGGGCTGGGCAGTGGATCTTAGAGGAGTTGAGTGAAGGGGGAGTGAAGGTAATATCAAAAACCATTGTATGCATGTATGAAATTCTCAAAAATTAATAAAATATTAAAAAATATACTTATACATATATACACATATAGTAAGCAGAAATTTATGTTTTCCTTCCTCTGTTTCTATGTCACATAATATAATATCAATTTAGATGTTTTCAGTGCATTATTATATTTAAAATAATATATGCATTATTATATTTAAAAGATAGATTTTATTTAAATCAGTGTTTGTACCAGTTTCCTTTAAATCATCATGGATTCTTTTTCTAGGCTGAGTAGGTGTGTGTGTGTGTGTGTGTGTGTGTGTGTGTGTCCCCACATCCAATAATTTCCTGGAAAACTTAGGCTTCCTTATTTGTGGATGTTCAGGCCAACCAGCACCCAACCAAATGCGTCTGTTTTTCTAGCCGGAGGACATGAGCAGCATTTCATGCCAAGAGTGACAGAAGGAACATCCTAGTTCATGTCAGTCAGGACAGAGCAGCCACACATCCTGGAGTTCCTTGTGACCAGTAGTTTCCACTCACTGCCTGCAGACTGCAGCAAACCAAAGCCAGACTCCTAAACTATGATTTTTTTTCCCTCCACAGTCCTGAAGATTGAACACAAAGTCTCCTGTGAGCTAGAGAAGGTCCCTACTGCTGAGCTACACCCTCTATCCATTTCATTATTTTTATATTGTGAGACAGATCTCACTAAGTTGCTCCAGGTAGCGTCTCTGCTGCAAATAAAGCAAACCTTACCCTTGTAATCCTCCTGCTGCTCAGCCTCTCAAACCTCCTGGATTATAGGCCCTGTACCATGAGATTCAACATGCTTCCTTTTAGAATTTTCCTTTTATTGTTTGAGATTTTGTACATTTATATAACAAGATAGGATCAGATACATCTCTCTTTTCCCCTTGAGCCCCCCACCCCATGTATCCCACCACACTGCCTCCTCCTCCCTTCATGTAKTATTATTATTATTATTATTATTGTTGTTGTTGTTATTGTTATTGTTATTATTATTATTGTTGTTRTTATTATTATTATTATTATTATTATCCCACCAAGCCCAATCAGGCTGTCTACAAGAGCACAAGTGTAGAACCATCCACTAGAGCATAAGAAATCAACCAGTGGCCTCACCCTTAAAGAAGAATGTTCCCCCAGCCACTATCTTGGCAGTAACACCTCAATCAGTATGAAAGCCTGGAGATCTTTACTGCATTTGAGCAGGAATTTTGGCGGGCTTGCTTTTGGGTAGGTTTTGTACAGATAATCATAACTTCTGTGAGTTCATGAGTGCCAGAGTCATAGCCTGTCCAGAGGAAAACATTTTACAGTGTTCCTCTCCATCCTCCAGCTCTTAATTCTCTATTATTATTATTATTATTATTATTATTATTAATGCAGATGAGTGTTTGCCTACACATCTGTATGTGCACCATATGCATGCATGGTGTATTTGGAGATATGGAGGCCAGAAGAGGACATTAGTTCATCTGGAACTGCTGGAGTTACAGTTGCTAGTGAGCCAAACCCAGGCCTTCTGGAAGAACAGCCAATTGCTGTTAACCATGGCGCCATCTCTCCAGTCCCTTGCCTGTCCATGTTCTCAGTGTCCTCTTCTTAGATGTTTCCTAAGCTCTGTCGTGGGTGGCATGGGATAGATGGGTCCTACCTACAGCTGAGCACTCAACTTCTTCTCAGCACTTTGACCAACTAAATACCTCTGCACTGACTGCAGTCCTCTTAAAAAAGGTCACTGACTCACACTGAGAGCATCTCAGGCCTATGGGTATAAGCCAAAGTATGCAGAAGACTATTTGAAAATATGACCATTCATGAGACTCTTAAATAGTGCTGGCAGGTGCTTAGGAAGGCTGTTGGCAGAAGACATCATTCGTTTTACCCAGCATTAGTCCCTGCATGTTACAATGCTAACCTCTCAGGCAAGTGTAACCATTGGCGCAATAGCAGCCGAGGTGTTAAAGGGTAGGTAACTAGCTACTTTCTAATTAGATTTGAGGCCTGCTGCACAGGAAGGAATTTCATTCCTGGCTCTGTAGTTCCCATTGACAGCCAATAATTTCTTTTTTTAAAGTTGCTTATAATGAAGATTATAGAAATAACCTGCATACTTATCTACTTAGTGCTCCCTTTAACTGTTCAAAAACACTTTGATACAGCCTTAGGATTACCCTCTAGGAGCTGAAGAGATGACTTAGCAGTTAAGAGCATTTCCAGAGAATCCAAGTTCAATTCTCAGCACCCATGCTACCCACAACCACATATAGCTCCAGTTCCAGGAAATCTATGCCATTTTTTTAGCCTCCATGGGCAACCATACACCACACACACACAAACACACACACATTAATACATTTTAAAAACAAGTAAGAACTTGAATGTCCACACTATAACTGGTATTAAAATCAAGAATAAGGAGAGGGAAGAGAGAAAATAAAAGAAATTAATTTTGCAGTAAGATTTTCTATAGAAAAAAGTATCATAAACAGAAATATGCCCAAAGATCTTACCCAAATTCATACAAAGATATGGAAAAGAAAGTGGATGTGATAAAAGATAAAATGAGGAAATACAAAGCACTGGGAATGAGAAGGGAAAATAATATCATATTCAGGGGCATGACATTTGCAGGAGTTAATAAAAGATAGAAATGCCCAGATCTAGGAATTCAATGAGCTCACAGTAAACAACCTGATGTGGAGATGTAGGACAAGTCACACTGTTCTGAAGCTTGCTCAGGCCTAGGAAGATGGCTCAATGGACCAAGTGCCAACTATGGAAACATGAAAACCTGAGTTTAGACCCCAGCACCCAGGGAAAAGGGAGTCAGAGGCAGGATGTCCCCAGGAACCCAATCATCATCTAGTCCAGCTGAATCAGTGAGCTCCTGGTTCAGTAAGAGACCGCACCTATAAACAATACAGTGAGGGGCTGGAGAGATGGCTCAGAAGATAAGAGCACCGACTGTTCTTCTAAAGGTCCTGAGTTCAATTCTCAGCACCCACATGGTGGCTCACAACCATCCATAGTAAGATCTGGTGCCCCTCTTCTGGCCTGCAGGCATACATGCAGGCAGAACACTGTATCCATAATAAATAAATACATCTTTAAAAACAATAAGGTGGGAGAAGTGATGGAAGAAACCAGCGAGCTTTGACCTAGACACACATGCTCACAAACGTACACAGTGCATTTGCAGGGAGAAGGGATGAGCAAGTAAAATGAATAGGAAGACGCTACAAGAGTAGAAATTCTGGGCAGGCTAGAAGAGAGGCTGCGCACTTGTGATATGAGGAGTTTTCCTTCCATGAAGAAAGAGTCCACAGTTACATGATCGTTTCCCCACACCAACGCCATTTTGATACATTCCAGTAATTCGCTTAAGCATCTCAAATATAAAGTTTTGCTCCTAAAAGTAGCAGTTTTGTTCTCTTCCATAATCAACGTAACTGATGAGACCTAGACTCTCAATTCGAAAGGGTGATTTTGCTGTTGTCATTTAAGATAAAGACCAGAGGATTCCATACGGCATTGTGTGTTAAAGCATTTAAGCAAACCTCTCTGGAATTGCTGGTGCTTTCCCATGATGTGGAAGTAAGAATGGGCTGTCTGGAGGCCGGATGGAGGACTGACTGATGGAGGGAAAATGATGAGGGATTAATAGAAGGGAGAGATGGATGACTCATGACAGTGTCTCCTGCATGGGACACCAGCAACATAGGAACAAAGAATTAAAAAAAAGCGAAGAGAATCAAGGATACCTACTCTTAGAGCTGACAGCATGAGGCAGGGAATAGGAGGGGGAATTATTCCAGAGCTATAATTTACTAAAGAAGTTTTCTGGGATTCCAGTGGTGTTGAAATCGGTTATGGCCTGGTAGTGAGTTCATGGGAAAGAGACAGAGGGAAAATTAACTTACACTTGATATGAAACACATACTCTGTGGTATTCGTAAGAGTAAATTATATGCAAGAGGGGATATTTCAAAGAATGCCCTTTTTTCCCCTAATGAATATGTACTGTTAGATAACGAACTGTTCTCTTTGTTTTCAGTAAATAATCAACAACTTCTGATGCCTATAATCTAGTGTTTAGCTGTTTATACTTGTGATCTAAGTTGAGGGGAGATAAACGTTACCACAATCCCTGGGGATTGCACAGTATTTCCCTCCAACACTTAGTTCCTTGTCTTCAGTACAACACAGGTTCCAAGACATATCATGGGAGAGCCAGGGACTGGGAGAAAGCCTCAGCTTTAGGGTGAGCCCTGCTCATGTGCGCCAATAAGAATGCCAGCTAAGGACGAGACGTAGCAGCTGACTGGGAGAGTGCATGGGTGACGGCAGAAATCAAAGTAGGTCTAGCTATCTGTCTTGGCTTTGCTGCTCCCTGACCCCCGAAAACTCAGAATAGTGACTGACAGCAGCTGTGAAGTGTTGAGTCTCGGGCCTTCCAAAGGGCACCTGGTGGAGTCATGAGGAGAACAAGAGGTGCAGGTGAATGAACTGCCATCCATCCGGGAGGGAAGTGCGTGGCCTGCGGTCAACTTTCTTCCTTTCCTGTCTAGCCCATCTTGGTACTTTTCTTCAGGCATTCTCAGGAAAACAGTGAGAATCCACTGAGGGTGACATTCCAGGCACACAATGAAATGAAGACAATGGTTGCCAAGAGGCCTTTTAGAGGGGAATGAAGTACAACCATAGGCTCCACTCTTCAATGCAGACCCAGAGGTCAGGTGGTCAAGTTCAGCTATTCTCCTTTAAACAAAAAGGGACTCAAGAAATGAAGGCAGGGTCAGAAGTAAAGCAGAGATCAGTTTCTGAGCCTCATGTATCTGCAGCTTTCATAGGGACTTGAAGACTTATATCCCATTAAGCCTTGAAATTAGAAGAATATTAATTAACAGGTATGACTTAACAAAGATTTGAAGGGAAGGATCAATGAATGGCTTCCCCTTCAGTCACACTTGGATAAGCTGGTATCCATGAGTGATGATCCAGAACAAGAAGCAATAAGAAATGGCCATTCCATGCCCATGTTTCAACCAGTCTAGTTAAAGTCTACCAGATGGGAGTTTTTAAAGCAGTTTCAATCTTTTAAAGCAGTTCTAGAGGCTATATGTAGTCTTGAAAATTTCCTATGTTCTGCTGAAGCAAGAATGTTTGATGCTCCAAGTAGTGTCAGTGTCGCCACAAGCAGTTCTCATTGCAAAAATCCCTACGTGACATGCAAGGTCTTATCCATAGCAGACTCTGCAATGTCTTAAACATCAGCTTGAAAAGATAAAAGCGAGATGTGGGGAGAAGCAGGAGTTGGTTGGCTCTACCTACACTTCTCCGTTCCCGCAGATGCTTTTGGCTTTTAGCCCCATTGCTCTGAGAGTATGTGGCGGAGTGGTACATGGTGAAATAACCACTAACCTCATGGCTGGGAAGCAGAGAGTGTGGTCTCGCCATCTGCTCTAAGGTGTACACTCCCAGTGACCTGAAGATGTATCTCCACATGGAAATATGAAGAAGGCATCATCAAGGGCTTCCTGATACACTGGGAAACCTTCATGAAAACTTTGCAATGGGAGAGGTGTTTCTAAGGATGCCTCTTCCTCTAAGCCAGTGGTTCTTTCTCAACCAGTCACAACCCCTCTGGGAGTTGAATGACCCTTTCACAGGGGTCCCCCAAGACCATCAGAAGACCCAGATATTTACATTATGATTCACAATAGTAGCAAAATTACAGTTATGAAGTAGCAACGAAATAATTTCATGGTTGGGGTTCACCACAGCATGAGGGACTGGATTAAAGGGTTGCAGCATTAGGAAGGTTGAGAACCATGACTCTAAGCTAAATCCCATCAGGGAGGAAGCAATCTGATAAGGGAGACTTTATATATTTGACTACAGCAAAATTCTGTCCAGAATTAACCTTGTTAGCATCCAACTAATGCATCAGGATCCTAGAATGTGACAACATCCAAGTTTCCCAGGTGACTCTTGAGCAACTGTGTACCCTGAACACTCTGCTTTACACACACACACACACACACACACACACACACATACACACACACACACA
>LOJH01001357.1:30444-41510 GCA_001685095.1 Ellobius talpinus
AGGACCTCCGGAACAGCAGTCAGTTCTCTTAACCTCTAAGCCATCTCTCCAGCCTCTGGCAATCTAATCTCTTTTAAAAAGGCCATCATCATCTGCATTTGCTGCAGAGAACAACAAACACAGCTCTGAAATGAAATAAGGAACTTTTTGTCTTAATCAATCCTTTCCAGGCATCTCACGAGGAAAGAAATAGTTTTTCTCTTACGTGCTTGGAACAACACAGGAAGTCACAGTCAGATGTTATCAATCTATGCTCATGTGTTGTTTTCAATATTTTGTGTGTGTGTGTCCACATCTTACACACACATTCATTTTTCTAGTTTAGGGGTGTGAATGGATTATGAAGGGTGAATAAAGAACTTGGTAAAAACCAAACTATGTAATCAACTCATCTTGTAGGAGTTATTTATATTGGGAGTCCAAAGTGTAGTAAGATTGATGATGCTTTTTTTTTAGGTCAGTTAATTTAACATAGACGGCATGTATAGTTATGGAAGCTGATTGAATGAGCTGAATTATTATGAGCAATGTCAAACCACATTATTAACTTGGTTATGGGCTGAATCAATGTTTAATTTGTAAAAGCGAGCTTCAAGCAGCATTTCTCGGAAAACTCATTCCCAAAGAAATGTGTACCTTTGTCACAACCCACTGAGTCACAATTTTTCTTTTTCTTCGATTTTGTTGTCAAAACGAAGCTATAATTACATTCCCCCCTTTCCCTGTCCTCCTTCTAACTGCTCCCATGGCCTCTCCTACTTACTCCCTCTCAAATTTATGACCTCTCTTTATGTTACTGTTACTTATATAAATGTGTGCACACGCTCGCACACACATATACACATACATGCATATTCTCACATACATACACATACATACACACATCATGGATCCTATTTAGTGTTGCTTGTGTGTATACCATTTCAGGGCTGACCACTATTGATATTGGATAGTCAGTTAGGGGGATCATCCGCACAGGAGTATGTGGAAATCTGATCCTCCTGATCTTGGCACTCCACAGCTGTTCTTCGTCTAGGGGTGAGGCCCCCTGAGACAGACCCCTTCCACATTATCATGTTTATTGGCATTGACCTTGTTCATGTCTCACTAAGACAGCCATATGATTGGAGTGTCGTGGGTATAGCTTCCCTGTCGTCTCTAAAACACACAATCTCACAGCATCTTCTCTCATCCTCTGGCTCCCACAGTCGCCCCACGCCGTCATCCCCAGTGTTCATGAGCCTCAGGTGCAGGAGCTGTGTTCGAAATCTGCCCACTGGGTCTGGGCTCCCCACAATCAGTTTTACTCTGCATTTTGCCCGGTTGTTGTTTTCTGTAATGGCCCTACTGTCGCAAAGAAACAATTTTTGGTGGATGAGAGCTACGGTGACCTGTAGGCATCAGGGCAAGGATTTAGACTGTAGTTAGGAGTGGTGTCCGTTCAGGAAGGCAGTAGTAGAAGGTTATCCTCTAAAATCCATGCCCTCGTGAGCCCTGGGTAGCTGACTAGGTTTCCAGTACCAGGCAAGATTTCTCTCCTGTTGCTTGGGCCTTAAGTCCAATTAGAGAGCAGATGGTTACCAACAAGATGTAAGCGCCACTCTTTGACCCTTGGGCATATCTTTTAGGTCGTTTCCCAGATCTATCATAGTCAGGTGTAGATGCACAGGTTCAACCACACACCCACGCCCTAGAAAACTCATAGGTAGAAACGTGGGACAGTCACACACATGTGTTTCTGAGTTCTGTAATAGATGCGTACATTCAGGTTCACACACATGTATACTCCCTAGCTCTGTCATAGGTGGGTGTATGCATGGAGGCTCACACACATGTATTCCCCGGCTCTGTCATAGGTAGGTGTATGCATGGAGGCTCACACACATGTATTCCCCGGCTCTGTCATAGGTAGGTGTATATGTGCAGGCTCACACACATATGTTTAGGAACTCTATTGTAGGCAGGTGTTTACGTGGAGGTACACACACATGGATTTCCTAGCTTCATCTTAGGTAGTCCTGTATATGGCGACTCATATGTGCATTTCCTGTCTCTGTCATAATTAGAACGCTATGTGTCGCTTTTCTCATACGTGTATTTCCTAATTCTGCCATTAGGATTTTATGTGTAGGTTCACACACATATGTTATAGCCTTGTCATGTTTAGGTGTGGTGATTCAAGTGAAAAAGGACTCTGTATATATTTGAACATTTGGTTCCCAAATAGTGGAAGTGTTTGGGAAGGATTAGGGAGTGTAAACTTGGAGAAGGTGTGTCACTGGGGGTGGCTTTGAGGTTTCAGAAGCCTACATCAGGTCCAGTCTCCCTCGTTTTTACAAAATCCATCATACGTGGGCCTATATATACAGGTTCATAAAAACATATTTCCCTGATTTTGGGTGTGGATTCACACACACGGATTTCCAAGCTCTAGTATTGGTATGTGTATATACGCAAGTTAGAAAACCTATGTGTTTCCTAGCTCTTTGATAAATAGGCCTATATGTGCACGTTTATACGCCCAAGTTCATCCTAGCCTCATCATTCCTGGGCCTGTTACAAGGCATATCCATGCATTTTCATGTGCAAATGCCTTTATCGGCTCCGTCATGTGCGAGTGTATATGCGCAGGTCCATACATTTCTTTCTAGGCCCTGTGTTTGCGTGGTCTGTAGAGTCATGTTCACACGCTGTCTTGGTAGGTGTATATGCAGCTTTTCAAACATTTTCCTATCCTTGCAATAGATGGTTATATAGGGGAATGCTCACGCCCATGTATGTCCTACCTCTCCCATAGGTGAGTATATGTGTACAATTTCACATACAATTGTAATACCCTACCTCTGACATAGTTAGGTGCACATGTGCAAGCTCACTTGCATGCATTTCATTCACCAGCCATTGCTAGGGGCGTATGTGCAGATTGGCCCACTTGAGTTTCCAGGATCTGTCTTAGGTAGCTGTGTAGGTGCTGGTTAACACACGTAGTTCCTAGCCCTGTCCTAAGTGGATACAAAGGTCTAGACGCATGCATACACACACTGTGATGGCCAGCATTGCATACTTACATTATGAAGGTTAGCATCCCTAGTAGTAGCCTTGTTAGTGCTGCTACTGGTCAGCCTGACTCCATCTGGAGTCAGCTAACACTCAGCAGCCTTGGGCCATGTGAAGAATTTTGTTGGCGGACCACTTGAGGTGAGAAACTCACTGCAAAATCTGGATTATTTTAGGTCAAAGACTCACTTGAAATCTAGGCCACGCCTTCTGGTGGCAGCCTACATCAAAGGATGCAAAGGAGAAAACTTTACTTTTTCTTTTGCCTGCTTGTCCTTGCTGTCATTGTCAAGTCCGTCGGTCCGGCTACTGTGGCTTCCGTGTTCCAGCACTGGGACTACTTCTCTGGGACTCCAAGGGGGACTGAAAACCAACTGAGACGTCCAGTCTTGTGGACTGAAGGACTGCGGGATCCTTGACCTTGTCCATCAGGAGATGCCATTGTTGGACTCTATGACCACAGCCTGTAAGTCACCCTAATAAATTCCAACTCTGGCAGTGCTGGGACAATGGAGTCACGCAAATTTAGGTGCTGGTGCTGCCACGATGTGCTCCTGGGACAGCAGAAGTGAGAACAGGCATGCCCATTTGATGTGACTCTGGGGCATGGCAGACGTGTGAACAGGTATACTGGTATACTGAGGTTGCTAAATGGCAGTGCTTGGTACATGACAGGTGTACAAACAGATATGTTCATGCTGCCATGAGATGGCCCTGGAATACGGTGGGCATGAAAGCAGATGTGCCAAGACCACCAGTTGGTGGCACTGGGACACAGCTGGAGTACAAACAGATGAGCCCCATATTGTCACTCAGTGGCACTGGACATAAAAGAGTTCAGGTCACCACACGGTGGCTCTCGGACACAGCAGATTTGTGAACTGATGTGGCCAGGTCACCACTTGGAGGTCCAGAGATGTGACAATCGTGTACAGACAGGTCCAGCAGGTGCCATTGCCCAGCCATGGAAAACACGCAAACAGGCAAGCCCAGGCTGTGGTATGGTGGTGTTGGGGCCTGTTGGCAAGTGTGCAAACAGGTGCCCAGGGCAGGAGGTGGTGGCGCTGTAACATGGCAGGCATGCCAGCAGGTGTGAACAGATGTTACCAGGCAAATAAAGCAAAAGGGCATGCCCAGGCTGGTAAGAGTTGGTACTGGGACAGGCTTGCAGGAGAACAGGCAATCCTGCCCCACCGTGTGGCAAATCTGGGACATGGCAGGCATCTAAAGGGGCCGGGCAATACCTGCTCCGGGATGTGATAGGCTTGCAAAAAGGACTGTTTAGGCTGCCACCTGGCAGCCCTGGGGCAGTGTGAAGGAGTGCTAACAGGCGTGCCCAGGTCACCAGGTAACCATGTTGTGTATTTACACACGTGCCGTGCTACTACTACCTCACGCCTGCTGTGTTCCAGAACACCCATGTAGTGTAGAAATGCCTGTTTCCTCATGTGCTGTGTCCCCACTTCCCACAACACAATGTGGTGGTCTGGGCTCACCTCTTCATACATGAGCCCTAGCCCAGTGTGTGCTAGCCTAGTCACATGTCAGCTGTGTGCCAGCACCACCGTGTGGCAGCACAAGCTCGCTTGTTCACACCCACGCTGTGTCCCTGGCAACTCAGGTTCGTTAACCCTGAAAACACACATACAAGTAACATTATATGGTCTCAACAGGTTATGTTTAGTAATACATATGTATGAACATATATGTATATGTGTGTATATATGCATACATTAATAATCAGTGAAAAAAAGAAGCCATGAATTTGAATGAGAGCAGGGAGGGGCATATGGGAAAGTTTGGAAGGTTTAGAGGGAGGAAAAGGGGGAAATGTTAGTAAATTGTAATCCCAGCCGGGTGGTGGTGACACATGCCTTTAATCTCAGCACTTGGGAAATGGGTCTCTGAGTTCAAGGCCAGCCTGGTCTATAGGGAGAGTTCTGGGACAGCCAGGGATACACAGAAAAACCCTGTCTTGAAAAACAAAATGAACAAATGTGTGTATGTGTGTATATTATTATATGTATAAAAATCTCAAAAATAAACACCAACAAAATGGACTTCTCTTTCTAGCATTATCAGAGAATCAGAAGGTGGGGTCCAAAATCCACGAGGAAGAAGCCTATCTCCAGTGGTGTCTAAGGCTACCGCAGCAGCATGATGAACCTATTGAACGGTCACCTACTCTCCTGGAACTCCTTATCCATACTCAGTAGGTAAGCCTAATACTAATAGAGTCCTTGGTTTACCAAGCTGGACTTGAGTAGAACTCTATCAGGGTTGAACCGATATTTGTTCTCACCTTCCCGGGACACCCACCCCATCCTCCTGTTTTATCCTTACTAGAATAAACCTCTAGTAGTTTGACAGGATAAAGGAGTAGGAGCTTGACAGCTTCCTGACAGGTAGACCAATAGGAAAAGAGGCCATTGATAGATAAGGAAGATGCCAAACTTCCAGTTTCTCCCTCAACCTCCTGACCTGAGACTCCTCCATCAGTGCCCCCCCACTCCCTCTCCTTTCTGGATGACCAGTCCAGACTGCTCAGACATGGTCAAGGCTGGTCCTGAATGTGTTTACCCAAGGTCCAGAATTGATGGAGGAATCATGGGAATGAAAGAGAGCAGAGGCCAGGTTCTCCAGAAGCTGACGTGTTCCTGAAACCAGAACCGAAGGGCTTCAGTGTCCCAAAAAATGTGGAGGCTGTGCATGTGTGGCATAGATTTGGGGGTCCTATAGGGTGGGAAAAAGAACTTTGGGGATGGGAGATTCCATCTTCAGGTCAGTCACCCAGAGGTCTCAAGTGGTAGATCTGCCAGCAGGGCTGGGATGGTGATCACCTTATCAACGGCTCCCAGGACCCTGCCAGCCCACAGGTGTTATCAGTCAAGCCGACTTTCCTGTCTGGACTTTCTCAGCCCACCTGAGGCCTTAAGAACACTAACCCTCCACTCCAGACCCTGAGGAGATATATTCAAAAGGAATGGGTGATGTCTTCTCTCGTTGGTAACTTCCTGCTAGACTCTGTCCCCAGGATCTAAGGGGGCATGGGTCAGGTTCAGGTGGGAGCCATGAACCTGTCAGCAGTGCATCATGTGACTGCCCTTCTTGAGCTCTTGGAGAAGCATTGTGAGAGCAATTAATTAGGCAGGAGGCTGTACTAAGTTAGAGGAGACCACAGATTAGGGGCCCACTTGGGGACCCAGCTAGGACACCCATTGTCTTAATGGGGAACTAATGATGGCAATGGTTTGATCCAGGAAGAACTTCTTGGTAAAACATTTAAAAGACAAAGAAAGCTGGGTGTGGTGACACCTGCCTTTAATCCCAACACTGCCCAGGGAGGCAGAGGCAGGGAATCTCTGTGAGTTCAAGGCCAGCCTGGTCTGTAAAGCGAGTTCCCAGGACAGCCAGGGCTACACAGAGAAACCTTGTCTTGGGGAAAAAAAAAGTGAAAAAGATCAGGGAGAGGGGCCAGAGTGGGAGGGAGCCAGAAGCACACCAGAGAGGCTTGTTCCTGACTTATTTGTCTTTGGGCTCTCTACCTTGAACCATGTAGGATTTGCTAGTGCAGAAGCACCATTTTTCCAAGGGGCTTGCGGCTAATTTTATGTCAATTTGACACAGTCTACAGTCATCTATGAGGGAACCTCAATTGAGAAAATGCCTCCAGGGCTGGAGAGATGACTCAGTGGTTAAGAGCACTGGCTGCTCTTCCAGAAGTCCTGAGTTCAATTCCCAGCAACCACATGGTGGCTCACAACCATCTATAATGAGATCTGGCGTCCTCTTCTGGCATGCGGGCATACATCGAGGCAGAATGTTGTATACATAATAAATTTAAAAAATAAAAAATAAATTTAAAAAATGCCTCCATAAAAATAGGGCTGTAGGCAAGCCCGTGGGGGCATTTTCTTAGTGATTGATGGGGGGCAACCCATTCTTGGTGGTACATCTGGACTGTTGGTCATAAATTCTACTACAGGCTGAGCAAACCAATATGCAGCACCCCTCCATAGTCTCTGCATCAGCTCCTGCCTCCAAGTTCCTGCCCTGTTGGAGTTCCTGTCCTGACTTCCTTCAATGAAGAACAGTGATGTGGAAGTGTAAGCTAAATAAATCTTTTCCTCGCCTACTTGCTTTGGTCTGGTTCATTATAGCAATCGAAACCCTAAGACAAGTTGATATCGGGAGTGGGTGTTGCTGTGGCAGACCTGTGTTGTTTTGGGGACTGGGGAAGGACTTTGGAACTTTGGGCTAGAGAAACCCTTGAGTGTTGGCTGTTCCATAGGAGCTGGGAGGTAGGAATGTTGAGAGCAATGCAAACGATTGAGGGCTGACTTGTAACATTTCAGAGGGCAGCAGACATTCTACCAGGCCATTTGAGTTAAGAGTCTGTGGTTCTGGTTAGTTGGGACCGAAGAATCCATTTGATAAACACGATACCAGAACCACTAATGTGAACCTTTGCTTTCCTGATAACGGATGCTGGTCAGCTGGGGCTGAAGAGTCAGCTATCTACTTCCTGCCTTCTACTGTGTTGATCCTACATCACATAGGAGGCATGGATCCTTAACAACTGGGGATGTATTCACCTGCAGCCAGCATTATTTAGACTCAGCAAGTCATGAAAAGGAAGAGGAGGACCTGAAGGTGGGAGGGGAACAGGTTGGGAGGGTCCGGAAGCAGTGGCAGAGGGGGCTGGGGTAGATCAGAACACATTGCATATATGTACAAAATCGTCAAATAATAAAATTAAAAATCTCAGTTAAAATGAAGAAAGTGGCTTGGCTGGAGGGTCCTGAGTCACTGGGACTATGGTGTCACAAGGGACCATGGGGCTTCACTTCCAGCTTGTTTTGAGGTGTGATGGCTTCTTCCCACTGGTGCTTTTGCGTTTGTGATGAAGCCTTACCCAAGCTTGTAGTGTGCTGAATTAAATACACGTGTTTCCGTTCTAACATTAGCCCGAGTCGGATACTTTGTTGTGGTAAAGGGTCTAATTACACAGGATTTCAATGGTATCAGCTTTGCTGCTGACCATTATATACCTCAAAGAAGCAGTCAGTCACCTACTGAAAACCCTAGGGAGACTGTCTTCGGTGTATTACTAATTCCCAGATATTCTTCTGTACCTCACTAATGCTATACAAAAACACATTTCAGGTTAAAAGTTATTTCACATCTATATTAGTCAAATCAGATACAATAATCAACACAGGAAAACTTTAATAAAATTTTTATTTAGCTATAATACACATCTTCAAAAGTTTAAATAAAAATTTTCTTGATGATGTCAAGTGAACGCTATGTTATTTTCTTTGAGAATGTCCCTCTTTTCATTAAAGTAATTTTTAAACCATTCTATATGCTCCACTTTCTGTTTAACACTCAGATACGGGTTTTTTGAAAGGCCATTTGTCACCAGCTCCATGAAGTTGCGAATTGGTCCTTGCTTGGGGAAACCCTCCAGGTACTTATCCAAAAATATATGTTCATGAAATTCTGAGCCATCATCATCAAAACCTGGGAAATAAAATAAAAAGTAACATGATTGTAAGCATAAACCCCTCATCATAAAATTAACACTAATGATGCATCAGTTAGAAGCACAAATTGTGACATTAGACCTAGTTTGACCACCAACTTAAATGTGACTGTGAGCATCAGTTTTTCCAGACACAGCATGAGGACCAGAGGACACCCTCCTAGGGATGCTGTAGAGACTATAAATAGAAACAGTGGCTGAGATACAGTGGCTCTTCCACCTATAGAAGAAACAGCTGTTGCTCACGAATATTGCTAACATCTGAAAAACTATGAAGAAAGTTATACAGTGTGTAAGTATTTGAAAGTAAAATAAGATCGACTCAGAAAAGATTTTCAAGTAGTTCAAAAGAAGAAAACACAAATGATAAATACAAAAATATAAATAACGAAAGGTGCAGGGTTATATTCCAGCAGTTGAGTAAACTCTCATTTTGGTTTCACTTTTCAGATGGCTCTCACCTAACCCAGCCTGGTCCTGACGCTCCTGCCTCCACATCCCAAATGCTAGAGTGCGGCTGTGGACCAACACACCTAGCTCAACAATTACTTTAAACATAAACGGTCCAAATACATGCCAAGCCATAAAAATAAGATCGGGGACTGACTGGAGAGATGGCTTTCCGCCCAAGTCTGATGACTCGAGTTGATCCTCAGAACCCATGTGAGAAAGCCACATGCAATAGGGCACACTTCTGCTCTCCCAGTGTAGCCCTTACTAGAAATGGGAGGCAAGACAGGTGAACTCCGGGAATCCTCTGGGTCAGCAGGCAGGACCAGCAGTAAGCAAGACAGAATCTGTCTCAGAACATGGTGAAAGGTGAAAACTGACTTCCAAGGTTGTCCTCAAACATCTGTACATGAGTCCTAAAGCTGAGGATGACCTTGAACTTCTGATTCTCCTGTCCCAACCCCCCATAAGTGGGACTAAACCCGTAGGCTACCATGCCCAGTTTATGGTCCTGGGGATGCGACCCAGGACCTCAGGTGTACTAGGCAAGCACTCTACTGCTCAAGTACACCCATGATTCCCATGATACATTCTGACATATAATTTTACTCCTTTATTATCATTATCAAATATCTAGAAGTAAGTAAAATTCCAACCATCTGTAAACAACAATTTAAAACAACTTTGCTAGGTTTCTTCTCAGACACCAGTGTTCTAAGATCCACATGCAGCTAGCTACACGCTAGGATGGAACCCCTCCGGAACAAGCTCTGGCTGATGACTGTCAGGAGTCTGAAGTGACACTGACCTGCTTCATTGTTAATTGGGAACTCCCACAGCTTCCCCTCTTTTGTCCACTGGATCATCTCCTCAAATCCATTCCCCAAAGGCTGTTCGTTGACGGTAGCCAGCTGCTTAGCGAATTCTATCTCCCAGAGAGAAGGGGGTGCTGCTGTGTGATTGAAAAAAAAAACAAAAAACCCAGGAAAATGTAAGTGTCTTTTTATTTTTGTTATTAATTTTTATTATTCTCTCATATATCACATCCTGACCACAGTTCTGCTCCCCCAGCCTCTCTCCCCACCTCCCTTTCCAGTCCCCTCCTCCACTCCCCTCCATCTCCCCTTCAAACAGAGCAGGCCTTCCAGGGACATCAACCAAACTGTAAATGTCTTCTTAAAAATGTAATTATTAGCCAGACAGCTCAGAGGGTGGCACTGGTCACCAAGCCTGACTACCCACATGTGATTCCCACAGAACTACATGTTCTCAGAAGGAGCAAACAAACTCTTGAACACTGTCCTCTGACCTCCACACTCAAACCCATGCTCACACACATAAACAAACACATGTTTGTTTATGAAAATTAATTTTAAAATGTTATTATCATGTCTATGTTGACACATTATTTTTGGACTTGTTATTCAGAATTAGTTTGGCAAAACAATTTGAGTTAATCAAAAATTTAAAAACAAGACTATAAGCTACCAGGAACTCTCCAGCTACCTGCCCAGGATTGGTATAGTGGACTGGACTCTCCCAAAGCAAACATTAAACAACAACAACAACAACAACAACATCCCCCACAACTTGCTCACAGGTCAATCTGGTAGGGATGTTTCCTCAATTGACATCCCATCTTTGCAAATTACTCTAATTGTTGTCGAGTTGACAAAAAACTAACCAGGATAGGTCCCCTGTCAGGGCCACTCCAGAGACCCAGGTAGGCTACCCATGTTCCCCATATCAGCACCCCACATTCTGACAGCCCTAGTCCTCACCATTACTGGTAAGCACCACCTGGGGTAAAAGTATTCCAAGCAAAGGAACTTGAAAAAAAGCAGGCATAACTATTCTAATACTTGACAAAATAAGACGTGAAACCAAACGAGTCAGAACAGAGAAAGAAAGACATATCAAATTCATCAAAGGAAAAAAATCAACCAGGAGATTAGCACAATCTTTTTTTTAATATTTATTTATTATGTATACAATATTCTGTCTGCGTGTA
>LOJH01001358.1:0-15813 GCA_001685095.1 Ellobius talpinus
CCCTGCCCTCTCTTAAGGAGGGAGGGGGAGGGAGGAGGGGGAGTGGGGGAGCAAGAGGTGAATGGGAGGAGGGAAGTGTAAATTTTTTAATGGAAATAAATAAATAAAAGTAAAGTAAGTCAGGAGCACTACAAAAAAGAATTGATAGTAGTGGATCTACACAAGTATGCTCTCAGAGTTACTAGAAGTCAGAGACTGCAATAAAATACTTTGGTGTAGTTAGACTTTCCTTTGGGCCACCAGCTCCCAAATAATGACAAAAACTTATTACTAATTATAACAGTTTTGTCTTAGTTTAGGCTTGTCCCGTTAGCTCATCTAACTTAATCTGCTTATATTAATCTACATTTACCATGTGGCTTTCCACCTTTCTTTTACTCTGTATGTCCACCTTCTCACATCATCTCCCACACACCTCAGTTCATCTCTTTTTCCTCTCTTTCCCCAGAAATCCCATCTAGCTATTGGCCATTCAGCTCTATCTAAAGCCAATCAGAGCGTGCCTTGGCAAAGGCACGTCTTTACAAGGCAAACAAATATTCAGCAAAAACTCAGGGCATCATAAATCAGTGCCTTGTCAATATCTGCTTTATTCTGAAAATCAATAAAGATGCCAGCAATTCCTTTCCTCTCACAGTCAAAAGAGAAAAGAGTTGGCTCCATGTACTTATCAGATAATAAATAAATAAATAAATACCAATCAGATAATAAACTCTGAAGGCAATTGCCAGCCAACCATGAGATTTTCATATGAATTAAGGTCTTCCATGTAACCACTTGCCAGAACATATTATATGGTTAGAATCAATAAACAGCCTATTAGCAAAACCACTATCAGTTCCTTGAAAGAAAACAGTTTGATATTATTAAGTTCTGTATTCTTATTCTTGAACATAAATCATACAATTATACTGTAGACACAAAATATCTACAGAGTGCATTAATAAATAGTAGACCTTCTGCTACATGCTTCTTGGAGAAAGAAAATGAATTAGCAGCATTCAGGAGATTCCTGTGGTTGGAATGAGAATATCACTTCCCCTTTTTAATTCATTACTAGTACATTGAAGCTGAGCTTTAGAGCCCATCGAATAGCAGAACTATATGGTTTTTGTGGTATAACTGGCAACTTCCCTTAGAGACAAATAAATTACCTGTTATGGTTTTTAGTTTTGCTACCTATTTAAGTGGGTTGTTTTTACAAAACTTTTTGTAGAAATTAATGAGGATTGCAGGAAATGCTGTGTCCCAATGCCATCCTTTGTATCTGGGGCTTTTGTCTACTGGACAAGATCACGTATACAAGATTATCCTTAAACTTACTCTAAGAAGTGTGTTCCATTCTTATTATTCAGTGTTCCACACCCCTAAGAGACTCCTTTCTCTCTCTTTCCCAGGGTCCCTTCTGAACCTTTTTTAAAAGAAAACTTCACTTAAAAGTTTTTCATCATTGAACTTATTACCCTCTGACTTAATCTTGATTCCATAGTTACCACCTGTCTCTTTACTAGACTGTTATGTCCAAGCCAGGGAATTTTTCCCAGCCCCTCAGCTCATGGTTCTATCTCCAGTCCTAAAAAGGAAATGTACTGAATGAATGGGTGACATTCTAACCTACAGGTGTTACTCAGTTAATTATTCTTCTCTCTCTTCTTGAAGAAATCATCAACATTCAACATGCTTGATCTCAAGTGATCTATAAACCATGTGAGAAATCAGAACATTTTCTGTACAGGAAACATCTCAAGATGTATCCCTTAAATCCTGTTCTTTAGTATTCTGTGTAAAAAAATAGACTTCAAGGAAGAAAGTTCTGTTCTAGTTCATGGTTCCAGAGGTTTGAGTCTGTGATTGGTTGAGTCCATCTGGGCCTGAATCAAGGCAGAATATCATGCAGCAGCTATTCAAATCATATTGGGCAGGACACAAAGAGAGGGAAAAAGCAGTTTGACAATCTTCTTCCCTCTACCGTTTTCCATTCCACCAAAGCTGCAGCCTCTTCACAGTGCTGACCACATTTAGGACAGATCATTTCAGCTCAGGTAATCCTCTCTAAATTTTCCTCCACAGACCCATAAGTGTGCTTTCTTAGTCTTCTAGACATTCCCCAATCCAATCAAAATTGAGAGTCAAAATTAACCACTGTACTTTATGTGTTGCTGGTTTAGCTAGTAAATTATCTCTTCTGAATATGGCTCCATCTGGCTTTCTCGGCCAGCATCTTTGAATAAAATCCAAGAGTGAAGCTGCTGGAAGTTACAGGTAAGAAATGTCCACAGACAAACATTCATTCTAGAGACATCAGCACCAGCTTCCTTGTCTCTGCTTGTGGTTGAAATTTTGAGAGAAATGACAGGTTTTGTACTTGGTTACCAACTGGGTCAGGGAAAAAAATTGTTCCTGGGCTTGATCCCAAGAGGTAAGTGAAGCAGTCATTAACTAGTAATAACCCCCTTCCAGCCTCATCACTGGTCACAAAAGAGCTTGATGTGCTGGGAAATTCACATAAAGAAATGCAGCATCAGTTCAAGAATTAATGGCAGGAAAAAAATGAGAGAAAGATGAGTATCACTAATAGGAATTTAGCTTGCTCTGCCTACCACACGTTAGAAAATACTCCACAATCATGTTGCTCCACAATTCAAAGAACTTTTCCACAGTCTGAAGCAGTAATCCATAAATTATTACAGGCTTTCATTACAATCAATTCATTAATTTGTACTACTTATACATAATATTTATGGTATTTCCTTTAAAACAACCATAAATTAAATATTTTTGTGAAATTGGCAACTGTTGCCCATATTTAAAAAAAGAAACAATACAAAACTCACACAAGGCTAATCATAAGGATTCCATAAACATTTTTTAACTGTGTGTGAGCATGCACCTATGTGGGTGCCTGCAGGGCATAAAAGAGGTCATGATCACCTGGAGATAAAGCTACAGGAAGTTGTGAGCCACCTAACCTGGGCAATGGCAGCTACTCTTGAGTCTCTGGAAGAACAGCAAGTGTTCTTAATCACTGAGCCATCACTATATCCCAAGACGATTTTAAGGCCTTTCTTCACATCAATTTGACCCTTTTTAACTCCTGAGAGCTAGAAGGTCCTGAAGCTGTTTTCGAACTCTTGAATGGATGGATTGGAGAGATGGCTTAGCAGCTGAGAGAACTTGCTAGTCTTGCAGAAAACCAGAGTTTAGTTCCCAGCACCCATTCTGGGTATCTCATAACTGCCTATAATTCCAGCTTCAGGGGGACTGACAACTCCATGGACATACACACACACGCGCACACACACACACATGCTCACACACAGAGTTTAAGTAAATAATTTTAAAAATTATTCCTGAATAGAACACTGCCAAAAAGTTGTCGAAACTATAAACCAGAAATTTTCAACCTGTGGGGCACAACCACCTTGAGGTGGAATGACCTTTTCACAGGATCACCCAAGACCACAGGAAAACACTGATATTTATAGTACAATTCATAGCAGTAGCAAAATTACAGTTATGCAGTATCAACAAAAATAATTTTATGGACCACCACAACATGAGGAAATATATTAAAGGGTCACATCATTAGGAAGGTTAAGAATCACTGCTATTAAGGTATTTCAGATCCATGACTTTTCCAGAGTTGTTGCTTATAAAGTGCTGTTTTACACCACTGATTGCCTTTTCCTGGGATGGGGTTATGTAAAAAAATTGGGGATAGTCTTTCCATATGTCCCTAGCACCAGAACCTGCATGTTTTCTGACTATCATTCCCGTGGCAAACTTCCCTGTATTGAACCTGGCTCTAGCCCTTAGCATTTAGAAGAGATTCTTTGTGTCTTTTTTCTCATAATTATAAGATTATGTCTTTTTTATATAATTGTCTCACATAGTTCCTGTGAGAACTAAGTTAGTTAATAATGAAAACCAGTAGAGAAGGAGCTGGCATTTATACTTATTGATCTTAGTAAGCTTCCTCCTGCGAAACAATCATTTTCTACACTAGGACTAGACTATGTATTACTCTCATTGGTTAATAAAAAGCTGACAGCCCAGTATCTGGGCAGGAAGTTAGGTGGGAAAGCCAAAGGAAGAATGATGGGAAGAAGGAGGGAGGAGTCAGGAGACACCAGCCAGCCGCCCAAAAAGCAAGACATACTAAAGGACAGGTAAAGCCATGAACCACATGGCAATACATAGATTAATAGAAATAGGTTAATTTAAATATAAGAGCTAGCTAGTAATAAGCCTGAACTATCAGCCAAGCATTTATAATTAACATAAATCTCTGTGTGGTGATTTCGAAGCAGGTACCGGAACAGGGAGTACCTTACTGTCTAGTAAGGATGGAAAAACTTCCATCTACAATGTCATATGCTCTGGATTCAGCATAATCAAAGGCAGAGGATGGATAAACCTCCATCCTTAACTTTCTATCTTCATTGATAGCTATAGATATAATATGGGTACCCATCCCCTGCTGGCCACATCTGCTACAGCAAGAGGCTCAACCTGGCAAAGAGAAATAAAGACTAAGTAAGGTAGGGAAACCATGCTGAGAGCCAGGCCTAGACATGAGATGCCAGCAAGGTGCTAGGTTATTAAAATTGTGTTACTGATATTCTAATATCTTCCTTGTTTTGTTTGTGTTTAAGTTGGAGTTATTTTTCCATTATTTAAAACCACTAGATCTTCCCTGAAACAGGGAAGCAACTGGCTGAAGCAGACTGTGTGCTCACCCGCAGCTTCCAGCTTCCTGGGCTTCAGTGCAGCACCAGCTTATTCCTACCAGTCCTTTGCCCATGGATCCTCTGACATTGGAGAAGAAAGAATGGTGGCATTGGATAGACTAAAGAAAATGAAGTAGGAATGAAGGAACCACAGGAGAAGAAAGGGGGAGGATATATCTCTAAGAGAAACAAATGGCTTTTATTTGCCACCCCATGTCTGACTTTAGAATTCTGAAATAATTTGAAGGAGACTCCAAAAGACATATCAAAAACAAATTTATCATTTCAATAATAGTAGACTTACAGGGTACTACTTACCACAAGAGTACGACTTGGTCCCATGTACCAGAAAAAGCTGCTAGTTTGGAACAGCAGAGAAACAGCCCCAACTTAAGCACAAAGATTATTATTAGAAGATCAAAGACAGAATTTTAAATGCCTAACAAGTTCCTGGTATTTTGGGACTACGTGTAAATATATATGCAAAACATATTATAGACACACACACACACACACACACACACACACACACAAACCACTTGCTAAGAAAGTCAGTGTATGAAGCACTTAAAATGCCCCAAGTGAAAATGCTGGATTCTGGTAACAGCTGAAATCTACCCTTCTAAAGCAAAGGTCAACATTAAAGGCTGAGGCTGTTATTCTCTTACAATTGATGATTGGAACCCCATCGTTCAATGTTCTATAATGCTGTCTGCAACCAATGTCTAAGTGTGTTTTATTTTTTTCAATCAATGAGGCAAATAATTATTAATAATAACAATAATCATAGAATTCTATGATAGAACTACATATAAACTCCAGGAATTATAAATGATTCAATATATTCTTCATTATGGCAAATGAAAAGTAACTATGATTATCTGGTTCAACTTGTATTGGGAAAAAACATTAACATACATAACAATAGAAAGGTTAACGGAATGATTTAAAATGTCTATCAGACTGACAAGTAGAAAAAATGTCCAAGACTGCCACCTGGAGGGAAATGTAAAATAACGCACCTCGGAAATCAAATTTCCAGTCATTGTGATTTTTACTGATTTTTAGAACAAGAAGTTTTTACCTACAAGGAGTAGAAGCAGAGAGAATGGAGTCTGTCAGCCATATTGCAGCCTCTTTCTACAATACAAAGGACTTACCTTCTTCCAAAGTGCCTCCCTCATGAGATACCATCATGCAAAGGGGCGTTCTCAGAGTCCTCACTGTAGGCAAACAATGTTGCCTTTCCAGGATGCTCTTTGGCTGTCTCTGTCTGTCGGTAGTTTTCATACCTTATTTCTTCTTTTCTTAACAGTACTTCTAACATTGCAACACTTTTCGCCTGCAGATACACTTTTGCATTTGTGTGGGCATGCAATGTCAGGTGCATGTTCCTAAGGTCAGAGAGATCATAGATTTTCTCACATGGTACTGAACTATTTATAACTCATGCTTTAATGGAGTGCTTTTATCTGTATTACAAAGTGGGACGGAATCCTTTGACCAAAGTAAAGATATCTACGTGGTGCTATTTAAAACTTACTGAGATCCCTGTGCATAACTTTCCCAGGTTCAAGGCAGGATTACATCTCAGATGCCATCCTAGGTTGCTTCCTGTTACTGTGACAAGCAACATGATCAGAAGTAGCTTAGAGAGGAAATGTTTATTCTGTCTTACAAGTGTAGTGCATCATGAAGGGAAGTCAGGGAAGGAGCTCAAGGCAGGAACATAAAGGCAAGAACTGAAGCAGAGATCATGGAGGAATGCTGCTTACTGGCTTGCTCCTTATGGTTTGCTCAACCTGCTTTCTTATACAAGCCAGGACCACCTGTCCATGGTTGGCACTACATAAAATGGGCTGAGCCCTCCCACATCAATTGTCAATCAAGAAAAAGAATTACATACAGGCCAATGTAATGGAGGCATTTTCTCCACTGAGTTTCCTTCTTCCTAGATGATTCTAGTTTGTGTCCAGTTGACAAGAAAACTAACTAGCACAGAAACCTTCAAAGATACTTAGCCTCAAGACCCTGTAGATACAGAGGCATCACCTAGAATCAAACTTCCTAGTCTAGCTGTTAGTTCATTATAGGTTTGATTATCTCTTAGACTATTAGCAGATAAGCTGTAAGCACAAATTTGACATTGTAGTTGCTTCTCATAAACTGTTTCTCCTGGGAAGTCCTCTCTCCTCCAGGCTTCAAAATCTTTCTGAGAGGGACAAGAAAGAATGGTCCCAAACAAATGGCTGGGAGTCCTAATTCAGAGCATCTTTCTCTGGGGTATCTGTCCCATCTTCAAGAATATTAGGATGGAAAGGTGGGTTATCCTCTTTCCCTCTTTGTCTGTCAGCCATCAGTCCAAGATGGGGAAGAGTCATAAGGGACACGGAAAGCTTTGTACGCTGTACATGAGCACAAATGGAGGCAGCCCCTGGGGTTCAATTCAATTTTATTCCAGAGTATAAGAAATATATAGCATTGGGGAGCCTGGGAACAAACCTCAATTTGCAGTAACTGTCATGCTCCTATCATAAGGCTTAGTATGTGGCAGTAGAGTTCTAGAGCAAAGCTCCTAGCACAAGTCTTTACAGGGATCTGTGCCAAAGGTCAAGTTAAAGATGAATCAGGCATCTGACTTAGACAGTCAGCAATATATTAAACAGGGGTTGGGGGAGGGGACAGAACAATTTCATTCATCTTGTTTTAGCTGAAACCCATCTATCCTTTCTCAAGTACTAAACATTTCCTCTAAACTGCACTTTTAATGCAGTCTCTCTGTATGCTGTGCACTCTCTTTGTTTATTTCAGCCCCAAATCAACTTCATGTGCTTTCGAGGATAAGATGAGTCTTCAGACTTAGTAGGAGTCAATACGGTACCCCAGCAGAGAATTTTTATGAAGCTACATTTTCCAAATTTAAAACCCTGTTCCTTCCTTTCTCTAATCAAGAAAATTGCGATGATAGCAGTATTTGCCTTGTGGAGGGCTTACGTTAATAAGCACTTAAATTAACACGTGGTTTGCACTTAAGACTAGAGCCTGGCGCATGCTCCAGAAATGTTGGTCAACTATTCTGTTTATAATACTTTTGCTATGAAATTTCTGATCGCACGCCTTTAAGGCTGGACTGCATGTCACAGCATCTCTACACATCTCTGTAAGCGATCATTGATTACATGTTGCCTCTAGTTCCATACACACACACACACACACACACACACACAGGCTCTCATCTTCCTCCTTCATGGGAACTTTGGTTAGGCCCCGGAAAGAGTAAGTTGTTATTGTCTGGAAAAGTCACCTTTGTATTGTTTGGTGTTTCCTCACAGGCCACTGGTAGGTGGTCATTGAACTTAAAACACTATGATTCAGTACATAAAGGAACCATGTTAGACAACCATATCCAAAAACTGTACTCCTCTCACCTAAACTATTTCAGAAACTCTTTAAGCCTCTCAAAAGTAACAAGATCTTCCTTATCTACAAGGAGACTACACACACTCCATGTCTGTACAATTAAGATGGGGTTTTCAAGCAGGTAATAGTGGGGGAAGCTTTTTATATCCATTGTCTCGTGGTTTAATCATATAAAGAAGAAGCAATATCTGACCCCACCAAGTGTTAAGCAAAAGCAAGCAGGAACTAAACAGGATTTGAACTTGTAAAAATCTCACTGGTGACCCTAGAGCCTGTATTATGCACCTACTCACCTCACTGGCTGCTCTCACCTCCATTTGCCTAGCATCTAACCTTGACTTCTGAGGGACTATAGAGAAAACTGATACATTCTGGTGAGGACATGCTAGTAAGACCAGAAGCAGCTATTTTTCCCTAACCAAGACAGGCATGAATCAGTATTGACTAGCCCCGAGAATGAGCTTCAAGCACCACCCAGCAAAGTCAGGGTAACAGGAAGCAGAGATGGAAACACATAATCAACAATGCAGAGATAGACATCAATACAAAAGACACAACAACAGTTTAACTCCAGACACCAGGCACCACAATAAAAACATAAACAACATGAAAAACTAAGACAGTGTGACTCTTCAAAAGTTATTAAGACCACACTAATAGTTTCTGCTTTGATAAAGAAAAATACTGAAGATGGTTCAAACTATAATAAAAATTGAAATAAAATATTCAGTAATACTAATAAAAAGACCAAAATCTCACAAATAGAATGAATCAAGTAGATATATAGTGTCAGAATTTGAAGACAAAATAAAGGAATTATATCACTTAGTCAAAGAAAATAAGATGTTCAAACTCATTAATGGAATATGGAAGACATTTGGGGCACTATGAAACGTCTAAAACTATGAATTATGGACATAGAAGAAGAAATACAAGCCAAAGGCAAATAAAATACTTTCAATAAAATCATAGAAGAAAATTTCCTAAATCTTAGGAAAGAAATGCCCATTCAAGTGTAAAGTACACAAAACACAGTAGCCAGAAGCATAAAACAAACCTTCCATGTCAAGTAATAAGGAAAACACTAAGTGCACAGAAGAAAAGGTACTGAATAATAAAGATCAGATCTGAGATTAGTAAGATAAAAATAAAAAATACACACAAGAATCAATAAAATGAAGGTAGTTCTTTGAAAACATGAATTAGATTGATAAACCTTTAGTCAAAGTAACCAAAAGAAGTGGTGCAAAGTCCCAAATTAAAATCATAGTAAAAGAGAGACATTAAAATAGATATCAACAGAATTCAGAAAATTATGAGGATAAAACATAAAACATAGGTAAAAACCTATATTCCACTAAGTTAGAAAAGCTAAAGAAAATGAATAAATTTCTAAATAAATATGACCAAAATTAAACAAGATAAGTAAATATTGAGACTTATATACAGTGAGATTGAAGTAATAATGAAAACTCTCCCAATTAAAAACATTTAAGACAAGAGAGATTCACTGCAGAATTCTACCAGACCTTTAAAGAATAAATAACGCCAGTCTTGAGCAAATTATTCCACAAAATAGAAAACCAAAAGGAGGTTTCTAAATTCTTTTTACACAGCCAATATCACCCTGGCACAAAACCAGGTAAAGACACAAAGAAAAGGAAAATTATAGACCCGTCTCCTTATTTAGAAGCAAAAATTATAAATACTTAAAACAGATTCAAGATCATATCAAAAAGCTCATTCATCATGACCAAATTGGGTTCATCCTAGAGGCAAGGGGATAGTTTAATATAACTATACACCAATAAATAAAACTCATTGCATAGATGGGCTGTAAAATGGTAATCACATGACCATCTCAATACATGCAAAAAGGACTTTGGCAAAATTCAATATTCCATTCAGCAGGATACAAAATTGATGTACAAAAACAACATGTTTCCTTTATACCTTGGCAAACATAATGAAAAAGAGGACATGGAAACAATCTTATCCACAACTTACATACATACATACATATGTAAATAATAATAATTATTAAATTAAAGAAACTTGAGAATAAACCTAACCAAAGAAATGAAAGACCTCTATAACAAAAGCTCAAAACATTCAAGAAAAAAAATGAACAATACCTGTCCTGGTTCCTGGACAGGAAGAATTAGTCTTGTAGAAATAGCCATCTACCAAAATCAATCTACAAATGCAATGCATTCTCAATATAAATTCCAGGTCTATTCTTCATAGACATAGAAAGAACAATCTTAAATTTTATATGGGAACACAGAAGATCAAGGATGACCAAAGAAATCCTGAACAACAAAATGACTGCAGCAGGTGCCAACATACATAGTGGACAAAAACAGATACATGGACCAATGAAATGGAATAGAGAACCCAGATATTAACTCATGTAACTACACTTGTTTGATTTTTGACAAAAATACCAGAAGTATATATTGGAGAAAAGACTGTCTTGAACAAACAGTCTTGGGAATGGTTACCAATATATAAAAAATAAAATCAGAACTTTATCTCTCATTTTGCACAAAACTAAATTCAAAATATATGAAGGATCTCAGCATAAGACTGTATACTTCAGAATTGCTAAGAGACAAAGGGAGTACACTTCAACATACAGACACAGGCAAGGTCTTTATGAATAGGATACCAACAGTGCAAGAACAGCCAATAACTTAAAGATGGGAATCTCATGAAACAAACAATAACAAAAAAAACCTTTGTATAACAAGAGAAGCCACCAATCAAGTGAAGAAACAGCATACAAAATTGTAGAAAAAACTTGCCATCTATACTTCTCATAGATGTTGGGTATCTAGAATACACAACTAAAAGTACAATCAAGAGAATAAACAACCCATCAAATATAGGTGTAGACAGACATTTCTGTCTCGCCTGGTCCCATAGCCATTCAATCCCAAAGAAACACACAGAGGTTTACATTAATTATAAACTGTTTGGCTCATTAGCTCAGGATTATTATTAACTAGCTCTTACAACTTAAATGAACCCATAATTCTTTTCTATGTTTAGCCACGTGGATTGGTATCTTTTCTCAGTAAGGCATTCTCATCTTGCTTCCTCTGCACCTGGCTGGTGACTGACTCTGCCTTTCCTTTTTTCAGTATTCTCCTAGTCTAGTCACCCTGCCTATACTTCCTACCAGCTACTGGCCAATCAGTATTTTATTAAACTAATATGAGAGACAGATCTTTACAGGGGACAAGAACATTAGCCCACATATGGGTGACTAATTGAACAGAGAATTCACAAAAATAGTATAAATGGCAACTAAAGACTAGAAAGCTATTAGTATTATTAGCCATCAGGAAAATGAAAATTTAAACTTCTTTGAGATTCCATCTCTCTCCTGTCACAATGACTATCATCAAGAAAACAAATGACAGCAAATGCTGGCAAGGATGTGGAGAAAAAGGAACCACTTATTGACTGCTAGTGGAAGTTTATACTGGCACAGCCACTACTGATATGAGTGTGGATGTTCCTCAAAACCCTAGAAATAGAACAACCATTTGTCCCAGCTTCACCTGATGGGCACACTCTGAAAGGATTATATTGTGGTCAGCCGTGTTCATTGCTGTTGTGTTTACAATAGCTGGGAAATGGGATCAGTCTAGCTGTCCATCAACTGATGAGTGGATAATAAAAATGTAATACATATACATAATGGAATTTTGTCAGCTGGAAAGAGAAATAAAATTGTGAAATTTGTAAGTAAACAAATATAAGTCAGAAAAATTACACTGAGCAAGGTAGCCCAGACTCAGAAAGACAAGTACCACATGTCCTCTCATACGTGGATCCATAGTGGGGAGGGCCTTGGTCCTGCCTCAAAGCAATGTGCTAGACATTGTTGACTCCCAACAAGAAGCTCTACCCTCTCTGAGGGGTGGATAGGGAGTAGAATGGGGGTGGGGAAGATAGAGGAGCAAGAGGAGGGGAGGGAATGTGAACTAGGATTGGTATGTAAAATGAGAAAAATATCGGTTTTAAAAAATAAATAAAATTTAGGAGAGAGAGCCTACATGTCTGGAAAATGCTGCTTCTGAAAGCCAAGGATTGTTAAACAAAACTTTCAGGCACACCTTAGATTCCTCAAAAGAATACACTTTTGCTACTTTCCTTATTCACTCACCAGAACTAATTGATAAAACCCTATTGATTAAGACACCACACTTGTTTCCCAAGAAATAAAGAAATTAAACTGGAACTGAGATGGATGCTTCCTCTCTATTGGCTTTCATGGTGCTAAAATGTGCTGCTGGGGAAGAAAAGGCATCAGTAGTCACACCTTATGAACTATGAACTACAATACCAACCTTCCGGGTAAGCTGTACCCACTGGTCCAATAGTGGAGTGGCACAACTGTTAAGGGGGTAACCAGCTCTGCTCAGATTAGATCTGAGATCTAATCCATAAGGAATCCATGTTTGGTGCTGTAAGCTTGTTTTGTTTTGTTTTTAAATCTATGGCTGAAGAAGCTTTAGGCCCTGAAGGCAAACTACTACTGTTGTTTAGCTAAATTATCTTTGCACTAAGCTACCTAAGTATTTGTTTGTAACTGTGTTACTCCCAGCCTTAATCAGAGAAGCTTTGACTTGCAATAGATGTTGGTGAATGCAAACATACATGGCTATTGGGTAAGTAAAATAAGTCAAGTGCTCAGCCTCAAGCAGGGCATTTATACAGCTCTGTCTAAGGCTCATGGATTATCACAGGAGAGAAGACAGATTATAAGAGCCAAGAGACAGGGAGGACTAAGAAGTGCTGTCTTCTGGAATATACTCATGACCTCACATCAGTTAGGGTTGCTGCTACGGGCCTATCATACTCAATCATAGTTTGAAGGAAGGGTTCATGGTGCCCTACCTCTCCCTTCTGTATTACTACTAATGGATTCTAGAGGATGTCAGGGTCCAGATGGTCTGCAGTTCCTTTCTCAGGTGCAAACCCTGACAAAGATGTGGTTATCTGATTGTAGAAAGCTGTAGGTATGAGATAACTTGTACAGTGCCATGTTCTCTAGCACTAAATAAATTAAATTAAATAAATAAAGTAATACAGGAGATTCAGTAAAAGAAACTCAGAGAATAGGACAAATGCATTAAAATGACTGCTCAGACTTGCTTTTGGTGTTCTTTAGTAGCTAAATGCTATATAAATAACTTCAGTGAGGATAAACTGTTCATCCCCCAAATGAACCAAGAACTCTCTGTCTACCATTTCCTTCCTTTCTGGGTCCCTGGGTATCCATGGTTCCACTGGCCACAGCAATTGGAGGGACAGCCCTTGTCTTCAGCTATGTACCCATTAGTCATACTACCAGACTCTGTCAGCTCCAAATTCATTCATGATCACACAGATCATCTTGATTAAACTCAATGGGTCCCAAAAGAGGTGTGAATATGGAAAAGGGGAATTACAGAAATCAAAATGCACTTTACATATGTATGAAATTGTCAGATTCAATGAGTCATAGAAAAAGATTTCACTGAGTAGACCCACATTTATATATCATTTCCCAAGAGTACCTAAAAATCAGAAAGCTGAAATGACAGACTTATGCTGTGAGGAAACAGAATTTAAAATTGGCAAAATAGCTTTAAATAGATGGGATCTAGAAGCGGGAGTCACAAAGAGGTCCACTAATGTGGGATTCCCCTCTGTATACCATTGGTTAATAAAAATGCTGCTTTGGGCCTATAGCAGGGCAGAACAGAGTAAGGCAGGAATTCAAAGCAGAGATAGATGAGGAATGAAGGTAGAGTCAGTGAGATGCCACATAGCTGCCGAAAGAGACAGATGTGTCAGAACTTTGCCAAATAAATGAGTTAATTCAAGATGTAACAGTTAGTTAATAAGAAGTCTAAATTAATACGCCAAGCCATGCTTTAATTTAGTTTCTGTGTGATTATTCCAGGTCTGGATGGCTGGGACATGAATGAGCAGTCTCCGTCAACAGATTGGCAACAACGTGGGCTGACTTCATCCACATAAAATAGGAGGGAGCTTGGGAAGCAAATCTAGACACAAAAGAATAGAGTTAAGCACGGTTTCTTGGTAGCTGCATTTTATTTCCGGAATATGCATTTTTTTCCGAATGGGCTCATGGCGAGCAGGGGTGCCATGGCTCCTTTAAGAGAAGTGCAGTAAAAACTGTGACTTTTTTAAAAAAAACAGCAGCTTCCTGGTTCACTAGCATGAATAATTCTGACTCTTTCGGAAGGTTTGGCTATGGACTATTTAAATGGGGTTTGTGAGCAGAGTGCTACAACTTGCTTAAAAACAACTTAGACCTGCTGTGTGCTTGGAAATGCTTGACCATGGATCACAGAACTGGCACTGAACAGACCTCAGCCATGTTGGACTGGGTGGAGCCAAAAGGCAAAGCAGCCTTAGTATGAGCCACACCTCTTAGCATTTTAAGAGGTCCTGGTCAGAAAAGGATTACAGATATGCAACAAAGGCAGATTTAGATGGAAAAAAATCTTTAAATGGGTCATAGTGTTGGATAAATGTACTTAGGCTTGACAAAGAGGAAAAAGAATATAGACCATAATATAACATAAAAGAGCAGTCATAGGTTAAAGGAGTAAAGATAATAAATATCAAACTTGTAGAAAAAAACAATAGAATAAGAAAAATAAGCAACATGAAGATGGAATATACACAGAGAGCCTGGATTATGTACATTATTATGTTTCCTTTGAATTTTTTGACTGTGAATGAGCTAAATGCTTAGAGATAATTCATTGTATGTGCTGATGAACTAAACCAACATATATATTTTAAAGATATCTTGACTTCAAATTTTTAGTCAAAAGATATGTTGCTTTGGAAAAGAGGTTCTGCTTTTGTTTTCACAGAGGATGAAAACCTGTGGATTCCTTCCAGACTAATGTAGTTCAATGGAACAAGAACCTCTGAAAGGTCTCTGTACACCCCTAAAATTACTTCATCCAACAAAAAGCAGGAAACAGTTTGGAGAGAACTACACCCAAATTCCCAAAATGATTCTTTATGGATCTTAGCTTAGTGACACAAATTTAAGGTCAATTTTGGTTTATGTATATTTCTGCTCTCGATTAAAGTCTTGATTTTGTGTGGCTCATTTTAAAATTTAATGTGTAATTAAGAAATACAGGTTAATAGTCAAGCTTGTAGTCAGCTTAGTTAGGTTTTCTAAATTTACAGAGATATATTTCAGATGGATAGTTATTCTTTAAATCCTTCAAAGACTTATAGAATATGTCATTTAAAATGTTTTAAGAACTTAGAACTTTTCATGACAATGAGACTCATCTGCTCCTGGCAGTACCAATCTACTTCAAGAGGATAATGGGCAAGAGGCTCCTTGTGGAGTTTCTTAGCTATTTGGGCAAGAAACTGCTCTTGCCTGGACTGCTTGATGTTATGCTGTAGGTACTAGATATGTAGGACCCACAGAAAAACGACTGCTGAACTTGCCTAAAGGTGAAAGTCCTTCACGATTCCTGTTTCATGAAAGTCTGTCAGACATTCTGAAGGACAAAGAAGAAAGTAACTGACAAACTGCCAATATAGGCAGAACAGTCTTTCAAATTTCCTGCTTCATGGAAAAGTCTGCTGGATACTATAGGCC
>LOJH01001358.1:15854-31159 GCA_001685095.1 Ellobius talpinus
TTCAAATTTCCTGCTTCATGGAAAAGTCTGCTGGATACTATAGGCCTGTAGGCTAAGATGGATGCCAAAATCTTAGCCTACAGGCCTATAGTAGAACTTTGGGTGACTGTCCAAGTAGAGTTATCGCTATCAATTCTAGAGTTTTGGAAGTTGCTTACAATGCACTTCCTGTTAACTTAGGTAACATTATGTCCTTCTGGGGTCTTTGATGGAATTGTAGAATAGATAGCTATAGTTATAGTTTTCCTTAGTTATGATAAAAGATAAAGTAGAAATATTGTAACTATAATTCTTGATTGATAACTGTTTTTCTTATGTGTAATTTTATTATGTTAAAGTTAAAACCTTTTTTATTTAGACAGAAATGGGAAGGTGATGAGGGATTCCTCTCTGTATACCACTGGTTAATAAAGAAGCTGCTTTGGGCCTATAGCAGGGCAGAATAGAGTAAGGTGGGAATTCCAAGCAGAGATAGAGGAGGAAAGAAAATGGAGTCAGTGAGTCATGTAGGTGCCAAGGAGACAAGACACCCCAAAACCTTGCCAGTAAACTATGAGCCAAATAACAGAATGGGTTAATTCAAGATGTAATAGTTAATAAGAAGCCTAAGATAATAGGCCGAGTAATATTTTAATTAATATAGTTTCTGATTACTTTAGGTCTGGGTGGCTGAGAAACGAACAAGCACCCTCTACCTACATACAGTCCACAAATCTGTAGTATGTAAGTCCTTGGCTAACCTCTTAGCAGTGTGTGAGGGTAAAGTCCATACAAAGAATGAAGACACAGCAGTACTCATGTCTTCATAATGGACAAAGCTCAAAGTTAGAGTTTTTTTCAAGTTAGCAGTGTTGGTAAATACTGACCTTTCTCTGGACCTAAACTAACAAAGAAAACCAAGCCCAAAAACTCAGTGACCATCTAATAACCACTGTGACTTGGAGTTATAAGTAGATCAAGGCATCCAGGGTAGGGATGGGAATTTTTACAGATATATAAAATGTATTCACTCCTCGTTTCAAGACCAGTAGTCTAAAGTTAGGTGGGAAAATGGCTTGAGGTAGAGTGAATGGAAAGAGCAATTGGCCATCAGTTTTGATTAAAGCATGTTGAGAGGGCACAATATATTCAAAATATTAATTTTCTTATGAATAAATATATAAAGCAAATTGTTTAAAGTTTTTATTCTTATAAATAAAGTTTAAATGACATGAATTACAATTTTAGAGTCAAACATTGCAGTCTTTAATAAAATGTAAAACCTTAAAAACCACATTAAAACATGTTTATAGTTTTAAAACAAAGATCAAATTCTTTCAGAAAGATTTAAAAATCACAGATCATTTAAAACAACCATTTTTCCAAAATAGGAGTCTTTTTGAGAAATTAAGTTTTAAGCAGTTACATCTCTATTTGATAACAAAGATCTTTGCTTCCTTGTAAATTAATAGGGCTGAAAACTTCAGCCTGCATTGTAGATTTTGTGTTCACTAACAATCTGAAACACTGATGGACACATGGGAAATGGAAGATTGTCTGCTCTAGAAGAGCCAGTCAGTGTGTGCCTCACTTGTCTGAACTGGAAAAGTAGTTCATCTAATTATAGTTCCATGGCACTTTTTCCCCTAAAATGCTACAAAAGTGAAGGGAGGTTTAGTGTCCTTTACTCACTCCCAAAAACAACCATGGGATTATGCTCAGGCTGCCTATTCATAAACCTAAACTCACCCAGCTACTCTGTAATATTGGACAAATAATCTCTCTCGGCATAGCTTCTCCATGAGTGGGTAGAGTTAATACCAGAGAGCTGAGATACAGTGAGTGAGCAAAGCCTAAAGCAGTAGCTGTACAGCAGTTTCCAAACCCATCACTACTGTTGGGAACAATCCTAAAATCCACGAGGTAAATAATTCCATGTCAGGGTATGTTAGGTTACATCATCTGAGATATAATTATGAAACATGTGACTTTTGTTTTTACATTAACCTTCACTTCATGTAACTCAGGAAAACATTTTGAGTCACAGTATAATAAGCAGGGCCAGGCAAGTTATATGTTTTATCCCCAGCACTGCATAAACTAGGCCTGGTGCAGCATGCTTGTAATTCCAGCAGACAGGAGGTAGAGGCAAAAGAATCAGGAGTTCAAGGTCATTCTTGGCTACATTGCAAATTCCAGGCTAGCCTGATTATGAGACGCTTCCTAAAAAACAAACAATGATAAAGGTGAATAAATCTTTGTGGTTCAAAATACAAAACTATAAAAAGTTTAACCTAGACTAGTAAAAAAAAGTTAAATTACAAGAACACTTCAAAATATAGCACATTGTCATCACCTGGTAAACATCTCATTAAAAAATGTATACAGACAGTACTTTCCTATTTAGAACTACAGGGAAAACACAAACACATTTTTTTCCACTGACAAAGGAATATAAATGTAGGTAAGATAAACACTGTATTACTGGTACACTGAAATATTTTATCACCTTTGGCTACGCTGCACAACTCAAATTGTTTCACAAATAGGGTAAAAGTTCCACTTCAATTCAGAAACAGACTATATCAAAGACAGAATAATTCAAGAAATACTTGAACTTATCTTACCAAAGAACATAAATATCAGCTTCAGTAACCACAGGCTTAAAAATGACAGGATGTGAGACGCCTGGCAAAGGTACTATGCCATATCTATTCTCTCTAGTCACTGAGACTTTCCTGACGAAATGTTTTCAGTAAATACAAAACCTATTTGGGGAGTTCGATACCCCTGAAGAGACCAAGTAATTAAAAACAAAGGCATTTTTCTTGTGAGCTGAAACCTATTTGTCAATCTCAGATTTACATTTAAAGCAATGTAGAATGTATGCTTTTAAATAAGAACTTATTGTTATTGGAGCTTTTTTCCCAAGTTAAAAAAACGAGAATTTTTAAAACAATTTGTCTTGAATGAAACCATTTAGTATTTATCATTTTACTTGTACTCCTCTGAAAAGCTTCTAACATTTTCAGGAACATGTAAGTTATCAGCAACACGACACAAAGGGTCTGACCAGTACAGAGTGGAAACTTCACTCCCTATTTTCTCTGAATGAACTTTGACATTGAGGCAGAATAGCAAAAGCTCACAGCTTTACATTCAATGACAAAAGGAATGGACTTTGGAGAGTCACCAGGGATGCTGGCATTCTGCTTCTCCACCAGTCAGAACAGAAATCAGCATCTACATCATAGGCATGTGAGTGGGCTCGAGAGAGAAAACATGCAGTAGGCAGGTAGGTAGAGAGATGACAGATCAATCTCAACAGCAAAACATCATCAATAGAGGAAGACAACTACTGGAATTCTTTTCATTCTTACTCATCTTGAACAGTGGTAAACACACAGCTCAAATAAACTCAGATTTCCAAATACAAATCTGATGTAATACTTAATATAACTTTTTTGAAAAAAATATACCCTAACTACTTTTGGCTTAACAGTGCTGAAGGAACAAACAAATTACCACTGATCAATATCTTATTTTAAAATAATGACTATTAACAAATTACCAAATTATCACAAAATTTACTTTTAGAAATAACTTCCAGGCATCACAGAATTTAGTGCAGGATTCATGGGTATATTAAAAATATCATTATCTAATTTATTACATATTTCTCAACAACATATTGCCATCAAATTCAAATACATAAAAATCACCCAAATACAAGTAATTCATTCCTTCTTAGAGCTAAAATAGTCGAACACCAGATGTTTCTAACCAGCTGAAATTTCATAAAGTATCATAAATCACCAAAACTTCTATTATAATTATTGAAATGAGTCTGTGTTTCAAATAGTATTAAAATCATACCCTATTGCAGGTAGCACATACACACTAAATGTGCCCATCTGTACTAAATACTACTGGAAATAATACTCAGAAAACAGACAGAAGAGGTGCCAGGGTAGCTCTCATTATAAAACACAATTTACTTCCTAAGTTGGTAATACAGTTCTTTTATAGGATACCTGCTTGCTTCTATGCTGAAAACTCCATTCAAATACATTTACCCAACATATAACATATGATGTATTTATGCGCTTTATGGCTGTGTAATGGGTATGGATCCATGTTGAAATGGGTAAGACATACATCAGATACTAACCAGAATTCAGATATAACATTCTCATTTGCAATTAGGAATAAACCACCGTCCTTCAACAACTTGTCTTTTTATTCTGGAACCAAAATCAAGTACAATCTACAATCTCAATTTCCTCTAGGTAAAATATCAGGTCCACTTTTTTTTAACCATTTAGAGACATTCCAACTGCTTCAAAGATAATAGTGATCTATATTCTTTTTATCTGAGTAGTTTTGAGGTGGACCTAAATTATATGCTTGCTCTTTAGGAACTCTACATTAAAGCTGTGGATCCCTTCTCTTCTCTCTAGACAATTAGGGTGAGAACAATATCAATTAAGTTTACACTAGAAATACATTATAGACATTAGTTTATAGCGGGTATTTTATAACAGGATAAACACAGGTAACTATGAGAATAATTCCTCTTGCGCTATTATGTACTAGAACATATTATGTAAAGAACACTAGTTCCACACCATTTAGTGAGACACAGCCATAAAAGGAGTACCCAAGGAAGCATAAATGCAAGCAAAATACATTGCACACAAACCCTTACTAATGTATCTGGAAATGATAGTCTATGCCTATGGATTTTCACATAAGATAGAGCTGGTTAACTTGATTACTCAAGCTAAAGGCTAGGCCTTTCAAATGAGACACTTTAAAACTACCCTACTGGAAGAGGAGTGATAAAGAGCGCAGGGCTCCACAAGTCCTTCAGCAGGAGGTACATTTTCTACAACCACCTTTGAGAATTTTTAACTTAATTATGTGTGGGGCAGTGAGGTATATGCAGGAGTGCAGGTGGCTGCAGAAGCCAGAGGCCTGAGATCTCCTAGAGGTGGAGCTAACAGGGCTGGTGTGCTGCCCTGTATAGGGTTAGGAACCACACTAGGGTCCCCTGCAAGGGTGGTTTGTGCTTTATAATCACTTAATAATCAATAAATTCAAATAAGTCTAATAAGTAAAAATACTTATTTTTTGGAAAAGTTTCAAACTTTTTCAGAAATATAATTTATAATATTTGTAAAAGCAAGGCCCTTTCCAAAAGAAATGATTTCCCAGAGATGAACCTGTTATTTTGAATAACCAAAGGTGACACCTGCTGTCATTTAGTGACAAAGACTGAGAAATTCACCAGCAAATGATCATCTTCTTGTCAACTGCCCAGGAAAATTTAACCAAGCATCTACCCTATAAAGCATAAACACACATCCATTTTTAAATCATAATGAAAAATAAACAGCACCTTTTAATTCATGGCCTCCCGTTCTGGAATGCCAAGTCCTACTCTCAATACTTATGGAAAGCAGTATAGACTGCTCCCTTCTCTCCCTGTGGACCTCCACAATGTCTAATTCAGAAGTGACTCAACACTTACAACCAGAAGGGAACAGGGCCTCTAAATGCAATCTCCTTTCATCACGTGGGATGAAGTCTTTCCTCCATCCCCTCGGTGTTCCGAGATATAAAAGGCCTAGCCTAAGAGCAGCAGACAGCAGTTGCTTTATTCAAATGCACATGTTTGCAATCTCACCTTCCTGGACTTAATTCTCTATCATAATAAATCGACTGTAAAGGCAGAAATGGAGGACGCCTTCGGATCTGCTCACAACTCCATCGCTGTTTTACTGGAGTCACCTTCTAAATATCAAAAAGCAATGGTCTGTGCTGCCTGACCACTCAGAACTGTGTGTGTAACTTTTATTCAAGTAGTTTTTAAACTTATATACAAATTTACACATATTTAAACCTCAAAGAAAACATAATCCAACAATAAAAGCAAAGTTTTTGGTCCCTTTGTGTGTGCGTACGTGTGTGTGCACATGTGTAAAACTCAGAAAAAAATGGGCTAAAAAGTAAGCTCTATTCACAGTTCTGGGTTTACAGTCACAGCACACAACTAACCAAGTGTGTGTCTGTAATGGAGTAACAGTTGAATGAAAAAACTTCTACTGAATTTATTAATTCATTTTATTAAATTCAAATTTAATAAAATGAATAAACACTAAACACAGAGCCAAAAGACAAAAAGAAAATCCCAGAGTCATAACCAATACTGTTCCCTAAATTATAAGATAAAGCTAAACCAATAACGTCTCACCTCTGAGTTCTTCTGGTTTGATTGGCTAGAGGGACAATTTAAATTATATGAATCAGAGGATCCCTAAATCCAAAGGCCTTATCTGTACAAGAAGCCCATGGAGACAACCCTGTGAAGACACTGGCAGACTGGAGGGACCTGTCCAAATATAAGTCACCCCAAACAATTGCTGGAGTGAGCTGAGGGGAACAGTGGACTCCCTTCTCCGGAAGGTGCGATCTATGGTAGTATTGAGTCCAGGTGCTGCTGCCTGTAAGTATGCGAGGGAAAGTTCTAAGCCGCAAGGTTTGCAGTTATTTTTGTACATGAGCCCTAGGTACCTAACAGAAAGATTATCTGTAATAGGTATTCTAATTAACAGTTTATCTTTGGCCTGTATAAACATCAAATTTAGAATTTTTTCAAATGGCTTCACCACTTCTGCATTTTTAATTAATAAACTTGATTTCTAGATAAACATAACATCCCAAAGCCTCTAGCTCATGATTTGCTATGTCTGTATATCCATTCTAATTTAAGACCGGAGCTATATTTACTGCAATATCTGTCCACTTACTCAGAAATACTGCTAGTTCATTGTAAATAGTTTTCAAATTTTTTGATGTCCTGGTTTGAGGGCCGCAGAGCTTTCCCAGCACCCTCCATGTGCACAAACAGAAAGTGCCCAGAACTGAGAAGCTGGCAGCAGCAGTGCTTCTCAAGACAACTGTTAGCTACTCTATGATTAGTCAGGCTCTTAGGTTGGCCTCGAACTTAATGCTTTTCATTCAACTTCCCCAAATTTACCTAAAAGGAATTCCACTTCTACTTACCCAGTTATTTGTTGTAGAAAGTCTACTTTTAAAATTCAAAATATTGCTGCCATTACCACATAAACCTTTGTATGTCCTGATTATCTGGCCACTGAAAAGTCTTGTTCAGAAAGGTATAAAAAGTTAGAAAATTAACAACTGTGTAACAACCAAGTTCACAAACAAGTCTAGATACGGGTGGCAGAGGTATGTTAAGCCTATATATAATATACGGTAAAATGAAGTAACGGAATTCCAGTAGTTTCTGAGGAACTGTAGAAGTGACTAAGCATACAAAAAACATTAAATTCCAGAAAATTGACTTTGATTTCAAAGAGTCAGCTATGGTCCAACCAGCAAACATGTAGGCTGGAACTAATAAATATTTCACAATTTCATGTCTCTGAAATACCCTTTTCCACACGTAAAATGTGTAATGCCTATTGTCCGCCAGTAAATACTTATGGACGTAAGTGAATCTCCAAACAAAGAATACCGAGACTAACAGAATCACAGAGAACTGAACTCTACGTTTCCAAACTAAGCTAAGAAAAGTCTTGACTTTCGTAGGAGAAAGTAGGTGAGGGAAGGAAAAAAAAACAGTAAATGAGAAAAAGTAGAATAACTGAGGAAAATGAAGACAGGCCTCATGACTACTCCGGTCACCAATAACAATCCCATCATTAACTACCACAAAAACAAGAAATGCAACCAGCAGGAGGATGTAGGGCCAGGTCAGAAGGAAAAGCATACTCAGGTTCTTAAAGGACATGGAATACACCAGAAGAAAGTGAAGAACTCTTCTGAGTTCTGAAAATGGTCCTTTCACGGGGGGAAGCCTCTCTTCCTTCTTCTTCTGCAGCTCAGTTTTCCAGGCGTCACTGAACTTCTGTGCAATGATGTGCCCCGCACAGAAGGCAGCCCAGATGATATTGGTCTGACGAAACATGAAGCCACAAAACCCAAGCAAGGCTGAAGTCCTATGATTGCCATAAAGACACATCAAGTAGGCAAAAAGAGTAAAGAACACAGACCCGGGTTCTGTATAATAAAGGAAGTTAAAGAAATAGAGGGTCGGAAATAGTGCCAGGGTTAATGTTGACAAGATTCTCTGGATACTTGAAGAAGCCTTGAAGGAAAAAGAAAAAATTATTTTTAGGGTAAAATAAATACACTATTTCTGCTGAATTAATGAAGAGATTTATTTAAAAACTCAGTGCAGTTTAATTCAAATGAAGCATATTTCTGACTTTGCAACACCATGTATAATACCTTTGGCAATTTTCAGTTACATTAATCAGCTTGGAAACCATTAAAATACTAATGGTGTAAACCTCTTAAGAGCTTAAAATTTTTTGAATCACTGAACAAATTATTTAGGGGTGGCTGAATAGGAGACCCTGGACTAAGGTACATGGGGAACGCAGGGATGAACAGAACACAGTAAAGATGACACAGCTACACCTTGCTACCTTGAACTGGGGTCTCAGCCCATCTCACCCAGTTAAGGACAGCTGTTCAAATCGCCACACTGGAGAAAACTGAAATGTGGACAGTAGTCCTCACCCTGCCCAGTGACCTTACTTTTTGTACAATGAAATGACGAGAAATTTTTCCTAAAAAAAGAAATCCAGGCCTACTCTAAACTAAATGTCTTCTTTTAGCTTCTTTGATTTCAGAAATAACTATTCTGAATCTCTCTGACCTATATCCTTCACTTAACTCTGTGACACACAGTCCGTGCCAACCCTTCGACTAAAGCCCTCCTCAGGTCAGGTGTGGTGACACACACCTTTAAACTCAGAACTTGGAAAGCAGAGGCCGGTGGATCTCTATGAGTTCTAGGACAGCCAGACCTGCACAGAGTTTGAGGTCAGCCAGGGCTGCACAGTGAGACCCTGTCTCAATAAATAGACAGATAAAGCTCCACAACAGCCTGTAAACTTGGCACATATACGTTACATTCTGCTGCATCTGAAAATCTGTGTAAACAGTTTTATACAAAATATTAAATAGTAGAAACTGCAATTTACATATACTTAAAACTAGTAAGGGAAAAATGGTAAAAATCAAAGTACTCTGTCACAGGTAATGACAATCATGCATTGCTGCCATAGTTAACATTTATTAAAACTTTGTACTAGGTACTAGCCTAAGCAACTTCCCTTTATTAAGTAAGCTCCTTTACTCGTAATGCAAATTCAATGAGGCAAAATGCATTATTACTGTTGATATTTAAATTACTTCAAATAGATAAAAATATAAAATCATAAAGGAGTAATTTGCTCACATTCATATAAGTAGTAGCCAGGACTGAATTTAAACCCAGGCAACCTACCTCCAAGACTTGCGTATGAAGTCATATCCAGTTCCCTCAGCTAAGATTCATTAGACTATCTAATTTCCTAGAGAAAGCATGGAGTTATTAAACTGGTTTGGTTTACTAACAAACACCTTCTTTAGATTTTCAAATAAAGCTATTCCCATATTGAAATATAAACACATTCTACATACAAGTAGAGAACATCCATTTAGCTTTATAAAACCTACAAAAGCTAACCATTTTGGACATTTTCCTTCATCTTATATAACTGTAACTTGACTGCACAGAAACTTGCAATAACTCTATTCTGTACATACCTTGTTTCTGGGTTGTACCTTTCTGAAAAGCAAATACAGCAAATAGAAGTTGCCAACACTGAAGAGAAGATTAACAAATCTGAGCATTCCAATGGAACAGACAACATGTTCAGACCATCCAAGGATCCAGCTGGCGGGTTTGACCACTCCAACTGACACCAGGTACAGGCCAGGCAACGTAGTAATCATAGGATCCCACTTAAAAAGAAAAGACCATCAGGGAAGCTGAAGCAACAATGACACCACTGATACAAATGTCAAAAATCAGTTTTCATTTGTTCCAATAATAATGTTGAGGGCATTCTATGACATAATTAAATAAATCCTGGCAGATGAGATGTCTTTAAGTTCCAGTTTTAAGATTGAATGTGTGTGCCCACACATCTGAGAAGAATGTGCAACATAGACAAGCAGGTGCCTGTGGAAGGAAGAAGAGGGCACTGGGTCTTCTGGAACTGGAGTTACAGACGGTTTGTGAGCAGCTCAATGTAGGTGAAGGGAAGGCTGGTCTTCAGCCGGAACAGCAAGAGCTACCAACTACTGAGGCACCGCTCCAGCATGTTTTAAGAAACCATTTTGTTCCCTGTCGCAAACCAGTTTGCAATTATTAAGGTATCATCAACCAACAGACAGTAAGTTATAATTTGTTTCTACTTTCCAAGGCTTGCTCTTTAGAAAACATGTATTCTATGGCTAAATTGCATAGGCCCCAATTTTACAAGCCAGGCCAAAAACAGTTGGACTCTGGAGGATTTTAAGATAGTTAAGTATTTAGAGAGACTGCATTACAAGATTTCTAAACACAAAACCTGTTAGTTTGGGACTTGTGCTTAGCCCTGTTTGACATCTTGCAATACATTCTGTATTAGAAACTGTAGTTACTATTACTTTGCAGGTTCATGGTCCTTAAAATGGCAACAGTTATGAGCAACAGCACCAGGGAATTAGGATTTTTTCAACGGACTTTATATTTTGAAGCAGTAACCCATTCATTCTGTGTTCATGAGAGACTATATGGCATTTATCTTTGTATCATGCCTATTTATGTGATCGAACATATATATATATATATTTTAAATGATGCACTCTGACTAGTTGCCAATTTATCTAGACAAGAGCAAGTTTCTAAATACATCCAAGGATGAAACTAAAATGAAACTATCACTCTTTGGTGGCCTAAGAGTCTCCATTCGGCGTCCAAAACACTGAGTGGAATACCTTTTAAAGTAAGTTTTGGTGGCCTAAGAGTCTCCATTCGGCGTCCAAAACACTGAGTGGAATACCTTTTAAAGTAAGTTTTGGGTAGTTTTGGTTTAGTTTTGTTCAGTTTTCTGCAATTCCAAGGGACATCTGCATGCTTCTAGTCCTGGGACTTAGGAAGGCAAACTGGTCAGCTGCCAAGAGGAGCTATAATTCGGAGTCCGCATTTCTCGCATCACCTAACAAATACACCGTAGATCTCCAGTCAGCCTTTACCCAGTTCCTTTCACGTTTTGAGTCTGGGAGGGCAGAAAGGGAGAGGGAAACACGCAGAGGTTGGGAGGAGCCCGTCCTGGGGCAGGACCAGCAGGGACCAACCTGCGACAGGGAGAAGCGGCCCTCGCAGTAGCGCTGCGCCTGCGGCAGGTGGAAGATCTCGTCCATGTAGGGCTCGCGCAGGGCATGGCTGAAGGCGGAGAAGAGCAGGCAGGACACCAGGAAGGTGCAGCTCAGGGCGGCCGAGAAGTAGTAGCCCTCTAGCTGCGCCATGCCGTGCAGCCGCGTCCCGGGCCCAGCCCCGGGCAGACGCGCGCTCAAAATCCAGCGCGCAAGGCCCACGGCGGCCGGACGAGCTACGGCAGGGCCCGCACGCAAGGGATGCTGGGAGAGCGTTGGCCGGAAGCACAAGGAGGTCACCGTTTCCGGAGTGAAGCGCTTACGCAACGCAGCGGACGGCTGCCCTGTCAGTCACTCTGCTCAGAGTTCTCTGAGTGGCCAGAGCCCGAGGGAGAGGCGGGTCTCGGGCGCGGGAACCGCGGCCAGCAGGCTCCAGAGAGAGGGGGTTCTTGCGCCCTCTGTTGCTCTGCAGAAGCTTTCTAACCTCCAAGCTCCCAAACTGCATTTTGATTCCAGTTACTGCTGTTCTCCATTGCCAGTGAGATGAATTGCTAGAACCTTCGTGACAATCCATGACATCCTGCCGTCTCTAGCGGGTAGTGAAGATTGACGCTTTCTGATTGACACAGGCAAACAGCCCTTCGCTCTTAGTGCACAGGGCAGTGTGGCCACGCCTGGAGAGATTGAGTTAATTAACATTCAGAGTTGATGCGTTTTAGGAGAATACTTCTCTTGTGCTTATCATTTTAGTTACTGTTGCGGTGGGTGCTGAGCTGGCTCAGCCCTTAGTCGAGGCACTTGAGAGGTTGAAGCAGGAGGATTGTTCCTAGTTCCAGACCAACCTGGTAGACAGTGTAAAATCCTTCCTTAAAAATAAACAGTAAAGGCATTAATACCTACCTCTGTTCTAGTACGTCCTAAAATGTAACCTTAAGTACCTTAACGTGTGGTACTATGGAATATTTAACTGTGTGGTCTCAAAATGGTACTCACATGTAAAAAGTTGTAGGCTAGGTAGGCTTCACATAATACTTTCATTCTAAAATTGGAGTTGAGACTGAAGCTGAGAAGATATTTGAAGAAAACTGAAGATAAAGTACGCTTTAGTGTGGTTGATGACGATTTGTTGGAAAACAGTTCTGCTAGTCTCAGGTTGCTTTTGGCAGCCACACATCTCAAAGCAGTTGAGATTTGTTTTAAAGTGTAAACCTCAGAATTGTCCATTCGGTTCTTTCCTTGAGTCATAGCTAATTCGGCCAATATATAGAAAGCTTTTCAAAACTGGACGCAGTATTACCCCTCTCCAAGTAGAAATAACTGGAATTAAATTTCATGATGATGTGCTATTTATCTCCCCTCCACCCTTTATCTCCTCTTTAATTACTGAGTTAAACTTAACAATTTGAGACCATTTCAGTTAATTTAGACTACAACCACTTGACCTCAGACGCAGTATGCTTGCTCTATCCTGACCATACATACAATGATGACAATACACACCTTAGAAGCATCTGGCCTTTGCTAGATATAATGGACAATGTTTGAAGGGAGTAGCACAAATTTACCTCTTTGTGCTCAAGTTCTCATAATTGCTACCAAGAAATTACGTAGACATCCAACTCCTACATATGTGTTCCCCATTCTTCTTGCTGAACTGGAATGTTGCAAGCAAGTGCAAGGTTTCATAACTACTAGGTACCTTTTCTAATAATTTATTGAAGTTTGTTTCATGGAAACAAGATGAAGATAGGTAACATCTAAAATTACGTAGAAAATGGCTGTCTAGAAGAGGAGTAGGAATTAGAGTCAGAGCTGTAGCTATAGTCTTATGGTTTCTAACTATAATTTCTACTGAACTGAATGCTTTTCATCATTTGTAATTTAAATTTATATCCCACCTCTATTTCCATCAGTCAAGTAGACAAACATATTGTATCAGATGAAAAAAGTTCTCATCTAGAGGAAGTTGGTTGGTAGGGAAAGAGACAGGTTTTTTTTCCATGCTGTAACCACTGGTAATTTGCTCCCTACCCCATCATGCTCCTGTGGGGTCCCAAATTAAGCTCAGTGGCTCAAAGAGTTCACTTTGCAGACAGATTCTGTCAAAATGTGCTGGAGAGCATTGTAAACAGAAAAGGAGAGGATAAGCACTCTCTCAAAACACAGCGCTGTCATGCCCAGATGGGAGGAACTCTTAAGTGGAGATTCACTTTTTCAAGAGCTACAAAAGGAAGGCCTTCCTAATAGCACTTCAACAATGTTGAATTATGACACTCTGAGGGACTGGGAGTTACAATCTCAGAGAGGCAGACCTAGGGAGAAGGCCATGATTATGTAACAAAGATGATGAACTTCCAAGATAGCATCTGGCTTCTTCCTCAGCCTCCTGACCTGACACTAAATAAATAAACAAAAAATAAGTCTGGAAGGGTGGGCAATGTGGCGCACACCTTTGATCTCAGCACTCAGGAGGCAGAGGGAGGCTGATCTCTGTGAGTTCAAGGCCAACCTGCTCTACAAAAGCTAGTTCCAGGACAGGCTCCAAAGCTATAGAGAAACCCTGTCTTGAAAAACCAAAAAAGAAACAACAACAACAACAAAAGCCTGGCAGCTTTTTCTGTCACCCCCAAGCCTGCCTGTGAACCAGTCTGACAAGTTCAAGATCCTAGAGAAGTTCAAGGTCAGACGATGACCTGTTTACCCCAGACTTAACTATCAGCTTCCCCTTGTTCCAGTCCTAAATTAGGGAAGGAAGACTCTTCCAAGACAATTAAAACCCCAGCTTGCAAGGGGAGACCTGGCTTAGTTTTTGCATCTAAAGGAAACTTCCCACCCCAAATCAGGGCCATAAGATAGGCCCAAAGCTTCAAGAAACCTTGAATACTGGAAAATAGCCAACTATTACCACAGGCCCCCAGTCCTGAGGCCACAAAACCAGGCAATCTAATTTAACTACTACCCAGAAGTTTATCTCAATAAAGAGCAGTTTCTGGACCTCATGAAGCCAACCACCCCACCCAATACAAAAACATATTCTTAGGCCCTGCATGGTGCTCTCTCCTGTAACCTCAGATACTGAGGTACAGGTACCACCCTCAAAGACCAATACAATCTGCTCTCACCATTTTAGGATCAAAATGAGTCCATTCATCTTTTTTATGTTGACTTATTTCTTATTCCTTACAGCACCCTGCCTTTGCTTTGCAGAGGGTCTTTCTCTTTGTGTGTCATTTGCATGTGTATTGAGCATGGAAACAGATTCCTCTGAATGAATAAATAAAAGGGAATCTGTACTGTAGATAGAGCAGGAAATTTATAGAATAAGAATGAATGCAACGTGGTGTAATGTAAAAGCATTTCTTCTTGTGTGTGGTGTGAAAAATTACTAAGGTGAAATATTAAGAGAACATTTGCCCCATTGAAGGCTGCCACACCCATCCAGATGGGGAAGCTGCACCCAGCAACCTTGGTAACAAAGTAATCGTGCCACACGAGAGGGACCCCCACCCTTCTGTGACCAGTCGATACTGATAACCTAGGACATCTGGTTATCGGAAAGATCAAACAAGGGGCAGTTTCAAACTGGCATAAAGAGAGGGCAGAAGCAGGGAAGTCATCTCACTTCTCACAATGGCTTGGGCATCAGGCCTCGTGGAAAGAGAGATCCTCCAAGCCTGCCTCCCGAAAAGCAGAAATATTTAACACCTTGCCTAATCATTTAATGCTCTGTCTCCCTAGTACAGAGCTTCATCTCCCGAAAACAGACATTTAATGCCTTGCACCCCAAATGCAAAGCCTCATTTCCTGAGAGTGGACATTGAAGTTCTGTCTCCTGCGAACAGACAAGATACTCTGCTTTTCCGAACGCAGACAGAACGCTTTGCCATCCCGAGAGCAAAGCTTCATCTTCTGACTCGAGAGCAGGCAAAACGCTTTGCTATCTTAAGAGTAGAGAACTAAAAGCCTTGTCTCCCGAGACTCGGTCACCCGAAAAGCCGAGTCCAAAGGCCCTACATTCTGAGATAGACTAGCACCAGGCCACA